>JAAXYX010003416.1:0-14496 GCA_036851915.1 Ptenothrix huangshanensis | reverse complement strand
TTTCCATTGTGGCAAACTTGAGAAACTCTTGTGATCTTGCTTAAAAATTTTCTGGAAGTCCTCTTCGGTGAGGTGCAACTGAAATTCATAAAAAGAAATATTGGGTTAAAATCATGAAGGACGAAACTAAAATATTTATAACTGCTGTTCAGACTTGATGATATTCCAAAAAAATTACAACTTGTTTGCTTGCGTTTTTGACGATTCAAACTTGACTCAAAAAGTCTCAGAACATTTATATAATTATGTTTTATATTTTTTTTATTATAGAATATACTCCTCTTGGGCTGACGCTCATGGAGTGATATCATTATATTTTATGCATCTACCTCTTTGTGGGCGGGATTGACGTCGTTTGGTAACTTTTCTGGGTCCTTTTCGCTCAATACTTCCAAGGAATATTTAGCAGAGGATTTAAAATCTGCACCATTCATGTGAGCAGATTCGATGGCTGTAGCTGATAAAATTGGCTGACTTGACTGCATTTCTGCTTTCAATTCCGCGAATGTTTTATTATTCTGAAAAATTATTCACCAATTTTATTATGCTAGAATATAGAAATAATGAGAAGGGTATCCAAGTTTAGTAAAGATATTGGTACAGAATATAACTTAACATACACTCCAGATAGAACGATCCCAAGCTCCGAAAAATCCGGTGAATGTTGGGGGCTCGAATCCTTGCTTGACTACCAAAATAGGAGTATCAATATCCCTTCCGGAAGGATCCGTGCGTAAATACTTTTGAGACAATTCAATCGATCCTAATTGTTCCTGCTTATTCGAATGGTTTCCAAACCAAAGTAAAATGGTATGCCCTACGTCCAAGAGCATAACATCATCTTCTACTAAGTCACTTTGTGTAAAGTTGATAATTTCTTCCGCTACAATTAAAAGAGAAATATTAAAATGGTATGCCCTACGTCCAAGAGCATAACATCATCTTCTACTAAGTCACTTTGTGTAAAGTTGATAATTTCTTCCGCTATAATTAAAAGAGAAATAATTTTCATTCATATTGCAAAAGTAATGTGCACATTCTATTAGTAACTTATTCAATTATTGCTACAAAGTCAAGTATCGTGATTAATAGTTACTTCACGATTTAGATCTTTGAGTACTTTTTCGGTTTATTCTCTACAACGAATAAAATTACCCAACATTTTTGAAAATAGACGATATAAGAATAGCAAAAGAAAAATTGTATCACCTCGTAAATTTCCAGTCGCATTCGAAATTTGGAACAGCCTTGGANTTTTTCGGTTTATTCTCTACAACGAATCAAATTACCCAACATTTTTGAAAATAGACGATATAAGAATAGCAAAAGAAAAATTGTATCACCTCGTAAATTTCCAGTCGCATTCGAAATTTGGAACAGCCTTGGAGTAGATTCTCTATCTTCAGTTGCAAGTCGCTTGTCTGAAGCATATTCTTCTTGACCCCCGATGGCATCCCAGAAGTCAGATTTCTCTAATCCCTCAGAAACAGTTGTGATTTCGATTCTTTCCTTATTTGCAATTTTCTTGGCAATTTCTCTTTCATCTCCAGTTGATCCTTTACCACTCCATAAGAAAGTCTGATCTTTTCCGACGAGGAGGAAAACGTCGTTGGAGTTCAGAGAAGCACCGCGTACTGTAAAGCAATTTTTAAATTGCATTTCATAAAATATTTAAAATTAAAATGAGTAGGTTACGAATTAGATATCTCGAAATTAAATGTTTGCATACATTCAACTTGAATGGCTCTTGCTTCTTGCGCCGAGCTTCCTCTAACTTGAAGCAAGTATGGCTTGACTGGTTCGTAACCATCATCATCTGCATCACCTAAGTAAATAGTCATATTTCCACCAAACATGGCAATAAAGTGAGGTGGCTCCTTTCCTTGCGTTACGCGAATCTGGATAGCCCGGCCGTCGACTTGGTCATCCAGATGTACAGTTTGCAAGGCAGCAGCTCCGCGGTCCTCGTTGGTAGCCTTAGAGCCCTACAAATAAAAATTTGAGAAATTATTATTAAACTTCTTTTATCACACAAATAAAAACTAGTAACTTCGAAGAAATCGGAAGGAATGGTATATAGTGCCTATTTTCTTACCAGCCAGTAGTAGACTAAAATGTGTTCCGTGGTTCCAACTGAAGTGTACTTAATAACGTAGCAATCATGTTCGAAAAAGCACCCTTGTTTCTCTATTGGCACTTTAACCAACTCAAAATTGTGAATTTTGTAAACTTCTTTGATGCCAGTACCATCGTCCAACATTCGGGTTTTGGCTGCTAGTTGAGGCTGCTCATGAAGGATGGTTGGGTCGAAAACTGTGTGAACGGTCTGAGCAACACCACGACCAACGGAATGTTGACGTCCGAATCCAACGCTCTCATTTTTCACCTTCCAGTTGGAAAACAGAGACTTAAATTCTTCTGGTTCTCCACCGTCAATGACTCTGGTCACCGGGGTGTTCTCTGGGTAACTCTTCTTTCTGATAAAACCTTGTGCGTTCCTCATTGCCTCAATTCTTTCCTTAGGGCTGGCACGCTTTCCAATCCATGCCCAAACACCTTGATTTCCATTATCCACAATAAAGGAATCCTGAAATAAGTCGTATTAGTATAGAATATTCCATTCATTGTGAACGCATTTTCAATTGTGCATGGTGACCATGGTAAATTACAGAATACACGGTTGGCGGTATAAATTACCCCAGAATTGAGATCTGACTGCAGCAATGGTCCGGTTTTGACCTCAGTAACACGGAGTGTTCCCTCATCGTCAGAGCACCGATACAGTTTAATTTCATTTGTGACTTTGCTCTCTTGTTGGTCATCAGAGAAATCTGTGGCGGCTTTAATCAATCTCTTTTCTTTTAGAGGAAGCTTGGAATTAAAAACTGACTTTTCGACGTCGGGTAAGCTTTCTTCACCTCCATCTTCAACAAAAATGATTGTTGCAGTTCCTCCAGTTTCTGCTTTCAATTGTTGTGCTACCTATTATTATAGTAAAGATGCAAACTTTACAGTTTTATATCGAAACTGATCCGTACCCTTCGTGAACTAATGATTACTAATTATACGAAATCCATAGTCTTACCTTGGCAGCTTGCAACTTTTCATTATTGTTGGCTGTTTTACCCTCCCAAATAAATATGGCTTCCTTCAACTGAAGTAAGAACACATCACCAGGGTTCATTTCAGCCCAGCTAACTATAGAACAAATATAATTCAAGTTAGCTTTATATTTTTACGCAGGTACCTACATATGCTTTATATTATTTATGCATGTAAACCATCAAATGGATTACTTAGCTTAAGTTTAACTAAAATCAGAAACAGTTAGCGCTAAGCAAAACGTACATTTATTAAACGTTTAAAATCTGCGGCAAAAAAATGAGCGCAAGCAATATAGCCGCGTGTGAATTTCTAGAGGAATGATTATAATTAGTTTTATTTACCCTTTGCTAATTGGCGTACTACAGGCTTCCTCTTGCCCTTAACAGAGTACAATCGTGGATTAAATGTCTTGGTCACGTGATTAAACCCGGATTCAATTCCACCTTGGAGCAATCTATCAGAATGAAATACAACGAAACAATTAGGTACAAGTTCAATTATTCGTGAGAATAAAAACCAGAGCAGGGCACTGCAACCATAAATTATTCTTACTTTAGAAATCACAATCCCTAAAACAAATACCTTTTGTTCCCGTCAATTCTTTGTAAAAAAAACAAGATAAATTATAAAATGCACTTAGGTGTATCATTCATTTGACTCAATTATCTCGAGGAAAGCTCAATTACGAAATTCAGTTTGAGAAAGGAAATATGTAAAAATCTGGAAGAGTAATCCTCGTGTAAAATTGCATCGCATAATATCGCAATGTATGCACATTATAAATCGGCAATAAGAAGCATAAAAATTCAATTGAATGGGTAATTTCACTGTCTAAGCTTTAGTTTCAGTCTCATACATGTGTTACACGCATAACGTGCATGGTCAAGCGCTAGGCTTACATTAGAGTCATGGCGTGGAAGATTTTATATTCTAAGAATTTTTAAAACGTGCTTATGATAATGTTAATCCTGTTAGGAAAAACTGCACGCATGAGAATGAAGCGAGGAGTGAAGTAATTAGGAGACACATTAGGCGCAATATTTCGGGGTACGATGCTACAATTAATTACCCAGTTCCTTTTATATATCGTGTGGGAGATGCCCAAGCCCCAAACTCTTATTTCAATTTCTCAGAGGATTACTATTGCGAAAATGTGATATCCGTATCCGTCACAAGTACATAGATGTTGCATGTAGAAATTCAGAGGGATATTGACAGGAGGGGGAAGAGCGTGGACAAACGTGATACAATTTAGATATTTTAGGCTGTATACCTAATGCCGTTGGGGAAATAAGAGCGGAACCGTTGCGATTCAGACCCTTCGGTTTCCCTGTGTTGAATCGGTGCCCCACCCAGGAAGTCATCTAACTCCACTGATTTGTATGCTGCAACTCCGGCTGAAAGTTAATCATTCCATTGTGTTTAACTAAAAAATGCAGGGCACATCCTCTCGGCGCTTAATTAAATCACACTATGTAGGTACTATGATTTAGAAAACTAATTTAGAAACTGATTTTGAAACTAAAATACCTACTTTCCAAGACATGCAACTACATCCTACTTCAAGTATGTATGTATATAATAATTTGTATTGGAACATTCATCTGTGTTTTCCCTCTTGGTACAGTTTTTAAAGGAAAAATGTTTTCATATGACATTGATATTGATTTCACACAGCACAAAGTGCAGTCATTTATGCAGGTATCTAGGTATACACCTACCTATACTCGTTTTAGAACTGAAGTTCTAAAACGAAAGTGGAAAAAAAAATGTAAAAATGGTAATCCATAGGTAATCCATGTTGAATGCAATTTCCTTGCCTATTTGCGACTCGATTTCATTTTCTACTTGTCTTTTGCTCGAGTATTGATTTCTATGCTCAGGTACAGGTTAGAACAAAAATATGTATTTATAGCTACAAATTATTTTTAAAACATGCTAAACAACTCAGCTCAAGTTTCTCCCTTTTTCAGAATCAAGGTTAACTGCAAATGATAGAATATCCAAAGTTCACGTGCGCATTGAAAGTATCTCTGTCTACCTGTCGCGAACTGACAAGCGGAATTTTCCTAGATGATACTACTGTCATAACACATACCCTTTTTCAAGTTTATCATTGACAACGCATTATCGAATGCCTTTGACGATAAACTTATCCTACAATATATACTTACGCACTCGATATTTGAAAATTTCAAAAGTAAGTGCAAACTTTTAGGCAAGTATCTACAAATGTTGTGTTTAAATCTTCATTCACCATTCGTATTTGTGTGTGTACATATTATACAAACGTAATTAATTAGTTCAAGCTACGTAAAAGAATTTTATACGCCTACGTTGTTTTGTTTAATCTTTGTGTCTAATAGTCTACCTTTTGTTAGATTAATTGGAATGAACGAAATAATGTACTGATAACTTACAACGATGCTTATCAACAATACTTTTTATAATTTATTGTACGCTATAATGCTTAAAAAATACGTTTCACGGTTTCATGGCCTCCGTCGTGCATACTTACATAATTACCTACTATCGTTTGACTTGACTAACTATGCAACTATCCGTATCTATGCGTGCACTCATCATTTTATGACTCCGAAATCCTTGATAAAGACATTGAATGGTTGCTATCGCAATTACCTTCATCTTGGCTGACATCGGATCCCAACCAAAAGTGAATGTGTTGTTCCAGTGCTCTGGCTACTGCCGGCTGTTAAGAGAGGTTGTAAATTAATACTTACAGTAAAACAAAGTACATATTGCGAATAAATGCAAAAAGATACTATCCATGAATACATGTTAATGTTGTAAAACAACGTCAATTCTTACAACACCATAATAATAATTAGTTGCTAGTTAATATCATTATTCTTACATCTAATAATAAACCTTATTTGGTGACTGTTCAAATAGGTTTACACGTAATATCCTATAAATAACAAAATGACAATTAGCAGCTTGACTATTCCCTATTAAATTTCCTGGTTTACTAAATTGACTTCAAATTCTAAGAACCATCATTCTGGGTCAGAAAAATTACCAGAAAAATATGTTGTAATAGGAGCAAGCTAAAAAAATCAACTATACATTGTAAGAGAAGCAACGCATTTCAGGTTTGCTTCTAACAGGAACAGGAAATTCAGTTTTAAGACAATAATGCACATATGTAATTACTTCCTTCCTACTACGAAAACGAAAACTATGTGGAAGTAGTAGTACGACAGTAGTTTTGACCTAGTTTATAATTAAATCAAGGCAGACACTCATATTCTATGGTACTCTCTCCCAAGACATTTAGAAATGGCAAGGCTATTACTACTTATAACATATCCTGGATAAAAGGTACAAAAGCTTACTTTGAGGTTAAGACCACCCGATTGGCCTGGCTCCGTGGCACTATAGACAATATAAGCATCTCCATTATAGAAACTCCCGTATTGATCTTTGGGTAGTGGAACCAACTGTAGCTTCTGCTCGTTCACATAGAGGAAAAAGAGAGTTGCTAATTTATCATGACCATACATATAAACAATTTTCAAAAATAAACATACATTAAATGCTGTCATCAACTGTCAATCCATTGACGGCCCTTGATGTAGAGTGACAGCTGAATTTTCTCATATTTTTGTATCATACGCAAATTAAAAGTGCTTGCGTAAACAACCACAATTTAGGTGCATAATTACAGCTCGAATACAACATACAACGCATGGCTATACTAACTCTGAAGATGTCATCAAGTATCTTCGCAATCGTAATAAACGAAGTAGAACTGTAACCTTGACGATGGTATAATTATACAAAGGATTATACGATATAGAGTAGTAGGCACATTTATGCATGCTTATGAATATAAAAAAAGGCACTGATGATTTGCATACAAAGCAAAATTCCGAGAAACTTGCTAACTATAGTAAGTGTATCAAACTATAAAACATAAGCCAGGCTAAAAATCGGAAAATGTGGGACGACTGTAATCACAACTACCATAACAATAGTAGCGATAGAATCATTGAATTCAATTAAACTCTCAGCAGAACAGACCAGGGGAAATGCTAATCTGCCTAGTTTAATTGCTTATCATTACTTCGCTATCGACACGGAGTATGTATCAGCATGTACAGTAGAGGTTGACAGATAAGGAGTAGTGCCACACATCATGCCACGTCGTTTGATTTCCTGCGAGATCAAACCGTCTGAAATTAATGAAACACTAAACTTGAAGTCGATTGCCTTGTAATGGACTTAAGCCAGGTGATGAAATCCGTTTTACCCTGATTCAGTTATTAAAATATTTGTTTAAATGCATATCCCCTACTCCAAGGATGCAGTATTTTTTTAGACTTACTGTCCATTGCATTGTAGCTTTTATTCTACCAAAGTAATCATTGATATTTTCCGGGACAAAAATAATTAATCCTTTACATTCAAAATTTCAAAAACCAAGGTGAACCTAACTGAATTTAATTAACGAATGCCATTATAGTTCATGGGTATACAAGTACCTACCTTAGTAGAATTATGAATTATGATGTGTTATGAACAAGCCCATGGGATACATGAATAAATCATGTTCTAGAAGCACATGTATAATGATAGCGAGCTCGTTCGAAGGTAATTAAGAACCCCATTAAGTTGAGTGCTATTAAATGCGTTGTTCCAAATATCGCAAAACTAGTGTTATTTGTATAATAGCACGTGAACATTAACACATTACACTTCATTATACAGGCAATAGTCACCTTGGCTCAATTTCCCCGATTTTGGCGTCTATTTTTTCCGTAATGACACTACACCAGAGCATCTCAACTCCCAAATTATTACAGTATTAATTTGGCACACGTAACTTATTGGATGGTTGTTACCTACATTCATTATAACTAACCTAGTTTTCCGCTTTTGTTGAAAAATACCTAAGCTTTCTTGAACTAATAATATAGATAGGCACCTCTATTACATAAATAAATGAATGAAAGGTATTGTATACATAGAAAATGCTAACACAAAGATAATTTCAAACCTTTTCAAATGGAAGAACGAAGAGAAAAGAAAGAATAGTGAATTCCTTTTGCTTGCATACATTTCAAAAGGTAGGAAATAAACTCCTTAGCCTCATCTACTTCCTATTGAAAATTCATTGCTATTTAAGTATATTATAATAGGATTTGTGACTACACGGTGCTTACACTTACAATCCAATTATAAAATAATTAAGGAAATCCCCTTGGAGCAATTTGCATTTTTGTTGGACTTCCATATAAACAATAATTATTTCTACAACCATTACTCCAAGGGTGCACTTTTAAATCCTGATAACAATGCACTTTTTTAAATTGTCTAATATAGGTAACCTTCTTTTCCAATTAAACCTTATAGGTTCGGAAAGTCAAAGAACCTTTGAGCTTTCACAGTAGCTTTCAAAAGCTCCCTAGAAAAAAAACCCAGGCAGCCTTCTTTGTGAGTTTGTGACTTTAATTAAACTCAATCTTCAACCCATCTTGTGGCCATGAGTTAATACCATACATACACGCTATGTTTAAAATATGTTGAGCAAGGTGCTCGTAAAAGCAGTTCCGTTGAACAATGCTATTTAAACACCACATCTCACATGTGGACGTGGACAAGCTTGTGTCTTGCTAAATGTCTTATAGGACGTTACGGAAATGTCAGCACGTATAATTATACACCTGTCTACACAGGTACACATGTATAGTGACATACATAAGTCAGCAATATATAATACATATAATGGGCTGCCTTATAATTACGACAGAACCATAGATACGTGAGCTAAAGATACATGGCAGTCAAAGACTTTGAATGACGAACGTAAAGGTGAAGGATAGAATGGAATCTCAAATCATCCTTTGCTATTATTTGGTGAAATTGTAAGGTACATGAAAGACCTGAACGGATTCTGACTAAAAAATCACAGATGAAAAATATTGTTCTTGAATTTTACGATCAAGAAAACGGTAACAATGGAAAAGGACATGTGAAGATGAGAGGTAGCGAAGCAACCTCATTAATACCAATATGATTACACGTTGACGTTTTTTTACCCTGTTCACAAGCTGTGATTAAGATGACTTTCATAGGCAAGATAGTTGCAGAGCACACAGTTTTATCAAAACGTACCTACGATGCGATGCGGTTTACGGTAATAATCGCATGCAGAAAAATGAGCTACAATAGCGTCAACGTAGTTACGCCAACTAAGAATATTTACGTGAGTGTTGATGGCAGGTAAAGGATATTTATGTGTGCACTCGCCAATGCTGATGCTATAAGCACACCATGGTAGTTAAATTAGAAGAAAAAATCCAACAATCTTAAAATGACTCACCTCAATTCGCCAGATGAGGAAGCAGGTAGATCCTTTGGGGATTTGCTTGAAAACCGGGTCGACGATACCACTCATTGTCCTATAGTCACAGAATGTCAAGAAAAAGAAGAAATTTCTGATATGATCACGAAGAATAAAAACAACCAACGAGGATGACAACGATGCTCAACGCTGAGTTCAGAGAGAAACAGACAAAACAGTTCTGTATGATTCTGTCTCTGACGACGAGTGAAATGGAAACCCGTTTTGGGTAGCTAATGGAAAATTGCAAAAGCTATCTCTGTCCCACACACACACGCACACTTATATAATATCGGTGCGCGTATCGTATCGTATCGTATCGTATCGTATCGTACGAGAGCTGCAGCTATACGCTCACATATTCCATATCCATATTAGCCCATAATCTATTGTTCCCTATTGCTCTTCCATATGCTGTATAATTGTCATTAATGCAAACTTAATACAACTTACATGACATTACGTTCATGTGCATTACAAGCTGTCCCTTGGAAATTTACTACATGATGGCTACGACTAGAACGGCTACTACTGGCAACTATCATTACATACATCCATAAATACGTATGTAATTATACCTACCAGTTGATCTAGGATTTATTCATTGTTCGAATCACGTATGACGCATAGTGTTTCCCACAAGTAATAGACCGTTCCGCGACTGATTCGGTCCTCAAAGTGTCCGCCCTTTTTGACTGACTGACTGTCAACCTGACGTTATCAAAATTGTTACAATAATTTTAACCAGACCAACAACCAACACTGTTCATATCCCTATCTTATCATCCTAGTACTGGTCGAAATGAATTACACTTCATGCTCACAGATCCAAAGTCTTACATACACAGTGCATATATGCATTTACATATATGTATGTAGCACAAAATAAAATCGCACCGAGCACATGCATACATAGATAGGATGGCTATATGGCTAATCATACTTCTGACCAGATTCATGTAAAAAGTGATAATGCAAGCGAAAAAATGGGAAAACTAGAGACACAATCACAATCCTGGCACGTACATTTGAGGAGATACGGAGAGTGATGTGATCGTCTGTTATACAGTTTACGATCTCGAGGATTTGGAACGGATTGTTGAAGACCTCATGTTAATATTACATGACATGTGTGTCTGCATTGTTGTCAAGAACTGCATAGCAGAACTATCAAACAACAACTAGAGCAACAATTAACACGATGCTTCGGGTACCCTACAAGAATTACTGTATTAGTACTCCAGAAACTCCAGCTAGACTCATAAATGTAAAGGTATTTACGAATACAACCTTAATTTTAATTGGAATTAGGAGGCTCCTATAAACATACACAAAAACCATGTGACTTATTTGTCTTTAAGATCTTACTCAGATAATTCCTTATACTAATAGTTGTTCCCATTCTCATTATTGTTGTAGATCAAGTTCACAAGGAAATTATAATCTAGAGATGTTTACTACGTTCCTTGTTCCAGCTTTATAGCCTGAAGCCCTAAGCAATTTAGCCGTTTAGTTTTCCATTAAAACCTTAATAGCTACATAGGTAGATGGAATGATATTCCAGAGCTCCTCTTTCTAGCATAAACAGACAATTTCATGTTCTTATCCGTGTTCATTTCACACACTTGAAGTGAAAGGTATAGCTAATCCGTCAATGCTACAATTCAGCTTACGCAACTCTGCCAATTCCTGCTAATACTAAATTACAAAAATCGTATGGACAAATACATACGACGTACAAAAACAAAGATTCAGGCAGACAAAGGATGCACATGTATACGTTCTGTTTTTCTCACTATCACTGCTAGTCGAATTATTGTACTCAGTAGTACGAAAAGTAGTAATTACCTACTTGAAAATATCACCACATTCACGCTGAGTACTAACACTAACTGACTGACTGAAACTGGATCGTAATGTATCGCTACTTCGTAAATTACTACTTTGTTGCGATATAATACATGGCTACGAAATTACATACTAACATCCACTAGGATTTTATAGTTTCATTTTACACTACGCAGCCAGCTTAACAATGGTAAATATTAGTTTAGCATAATTTTCCTAAATGATAGGATCCTTTTGGTTGCAACAAAATGAAGTTGCACTTGTTCTAGATATACATATAATTATTGTAAAACTGCTCCCTTTTGCATTGATCATTCAACTACATAACGTACAACACAAAAGATCATCTGAATACCAGAAATCGGTAGCTATTTTGCATTTTCTGAATTAGGAGTCAAATTCTTTATAAAACCGGAAAACATTTTTAATGAAAACAGCTGACGATAGACGAGTGACTGAATGCATGTATCAAGAAAGGCAATGAGTAATAAGACAACTCTATTCTGCACAGCGTACACTATTCCCACTGAGATAAGAACAAAACCACAACTGTCAAGCAAAAAAAATGTTACAGTATTCCTGCTGTCGTGCATACTAAAAGATTGACCACATCCATTTTTTTAGACAGTGATGCATACGCTGTACATATATTGTCAATAATACTACACTCCTCCAACATATATGGTGAAGAAGAGAGGAAACAGCATGACGATGACGACCCACCTAAATTCCTTAAAAAAATTCAGCGTTTGTGGTGTGCACTGACGATCGTCGACAACCACTTGATTTTCCCAATTACTAAGAGAAATTCGAGAGAACTGTGCGCATATGTACATAAAATAACACGAAGATAGGTGATGAAGTACAATACTGAGTTGAAGAATACCTACCAATACCATTCAGATTTTCAATTAATGTTTCTGTTTTGACTGCTCTCTTACAAATATGCCACGAAAAAAACATATACATATATATATATCTTAACCTTAAAACTAAAATTACTGTCTTGATAATCGAGCTATACGTCAATGGAAAAAATAAAACGCTTACGGTAGAGTGTTGGAGTAGTAGTTCATCCCATTGATAATCATCTTGAATAATACTGGGAAGGGTTGACAAGGATAATAATTTAAGATGAATCAAGAATCGATTTCGAGGTACAAGCAAGTCATCGCTTTCAAGTCGCTCGTAAAAAGGTTCATGAGATTCTAAAGCCCAATTGCTGAAACAAACAAATTGACGTCCGTTTGATGAAATACATACTGCTATTAATACAATATTAAAAAATGAACACAATCAAAATTAATTCTTTCATAAACATATTATGCCATGTACTGGATTTTAGCGTATTTTCTATTGGATGCTACAATACTGATGAATGTTTGAAATTAAAATTTAGCATACTCCTAGTGTACTACATTCAAGTTTTCAAGTATCGTCCTTTCGTACAAAACGAATAATAGAATAGACGCCGTAAGTTTGTATAGGGTTAAAACATACTTATTTAGCCTTCTTAAATCTTTTTGTTGACTTATTATTAACTTGTATTCTAATGTATTTACATGGTCGATTTCCCATACATATGCATGAATGCGAATGATATGTCCCTGTAGACGAATCTTACAATAGTTTTAACAAAAGGATTCAAAAATGAAATTACATACTATTAATACTAATGGCATTAATAGAATGATGGAAAATAAATATTTTATTTATGCCTTGTGCTAACTTTTTACGGTCGTTGATTCCTTCCTGATAATTTTGTAAACCATAATTTCTATGGACTTATATTAGGTGTTTTGTTTTCCACTCACTGAACTGAGACATTTAGCTTCAATGCTCTATCGTACTCCTGTAGGTAGGTGTGTATTAGTGATTTTATTTTTCATGCAAAGAATATCAATTAACTTAATGAATTAAGTTATCACTACTTTATGAGTTACATCCCTCCATAGCTATACTTATACTCCCCACTAGCGTCTAACGAAGTTCTCCAGACTGCTAAAATGTTCTAGTTTTATCTAGAAATTCAGGTAGGTACATACGTACATTTTTATGTGTCTTGCAATGCTAAGCACAAATGTTTATTTCCACTTTTTAAAGTTCCGTTTATTTTTTCTTCCAAGTTAGAAATCACTTGAAGAAGAGGCAGTCCGTAAAACAGATTACGAAAACGAATTAAAATTTCGTGAAGACCTGAGCATTGTTTTGAGTTTTGGAGTAGGTACTCTAATATGTAATTTTTACTAGATTAAAAAATCTTCCTTGGTTTCAATTTCTGACAGACACATAATATTCCGCCCTTCCTTACAGGCTCACCCCACCCAATGTACAGTAGTCTGTTGTCAAATTGGGAAACTATTTTTCTATAAGACAGTTTTATAGTGTATTCCTACATAGTTTTGCATTTAAATCAGACCATTTTATAACGTACGTAAGTAATCTATTTTTTATATTTTGATTTCCTCTTTTTCCATTGAAAACTTAGGATTAGTCGTGATTGGAGATGGGCAGGAGATGCATGAGGCAGGAGAAATGACCTCTAATGCATTGGACAACAACTAAACTAATCGAGAAGGGGAAGTAAGCTGACGTGAAGCATTAAGCGGAAAAATGAGGTGTCATTCAAACAGCGTTTCGCAGAAAGCAAAGACAGGCGAATTCGTAACAGATGAAACAACAGGATTAAAATGCAAATAGACTTTAATTAAATAATCAATACAATTTTAAGACCATGAGATTCTGAATCGAAACTCGTAGGTTTCTATTTTTATGCAAAGTTTCTTATTTCTCAACAAAATCTAAAATCAATTAACTCCTGTTATTTGTACGGATTAAGGACAATCTCGATAGTAAAAAAAATGTAAGCAAGAGTAGGTACTTCTATTCTATTTCTAAATCTAAAAATGTAGGTGTGCAATACCGGCAAACTGAGTTGTGAATGCGTTGCAAATGTTCACATGGCTCAGATAATTACTGTAGAATGCTCCTATCAGGGATATTTAATTAAGCAGAAAATGCAAGAATAAAATGGAAACAAATAAAATTGGTAACTAAGAATTGAAATGTCTGTATACGGTGTATAAACAGTATAAAAACAAACATTTTCTCGAGAGCGCGTGGGTTAGGACTAGCCTACGAAAGGGGAAAAGAAATTGCAGTGATATCTTATCAGT
>JAAXYX010003414.1:0-14503 GCA_036851915.1 Ptenothrix huangshanensis | reverse complement strand
GTTTAAGCGAATGAAAGGTGTAAAGCGGGATTATAGCAAGGTATTTGTAAGGTACACCTGTCATAATAAACCTTATGAAAGCATTAAATTCCATTATAGTCGTCGGCGAAGAGGCAAAATTCCGCCTGTACTTTACAATCAAGTGGGGTAAGCGACATTTGCCTCGCCTCTCAATTCAAACCAAACTGTCTGAATTATAAACGAAAAAGAAAGCAAAACGTTCTAACTGGTCTAGAATGTGAGCAAATATCATAGGAAGATTATCATTATCAATAGATCAAAAGGTTAAGAAAACACGTAAATTCAATTGGAAATATACCCATACTACGTACAGTCCATGCATTCCAATAATAATAATTAATTAAAAAAGGCAAAATGACATTCTGAAACAACTTATCTTTTGTTGGTTTGATTAAAAAAAGTAAGCATCGTAAAAAGGTAAAACTTGCTACGACTCCATCAAAACATGTCCCTTCATAGTTAGTATGAGTTTGTACCGAAGGACAGGAGAAAGAAACTACAGATAACATAACAGTATTTTGTACGACATGTTTGACAAAGCAGCTAAAACAAAGTGTGATCTGGGGATCTCAGGATCTGATGTGGATAGTGCGATGATTGTAGAAGCGAGCAAGAGAGAAAGCTTAGTATGTAGTTGACATATTGGAGCAAGTTCCGGGTCTTTTTCATTAATGATACCTTTGGGCAGTTTCGGTTTGTTCTCCAGATGATAGTGATGGTGATGGCGATGCCAAATACAATGGTGAACTGGAGCTGGAGTTGGAGTTGGAGTTGGAACTGGAGCTGCATCTGGCACTATAGACGAAGATGAACAGTCTGCTATTGGAACACACGTGACGTATGTACAAGGAGATAGTGAAATGCATACGTGTAATTAACTGATCTGATCTGACTTGAGGACTGAAGACGCAACTGTCTCATCCGCATCCCACCCGACATTGGAACATCGAAAGATCTGAACATCTGACTGAAGATCTGAAGGCTGGAGCTTCTTATTCCTTTAGAGATGGTTGACGTGTGTTTGGTGGCTTCTGCCGCAGGCAGCGGCTTCTTTTCTTAATGGAATTACAACAGCAGCTCTTCATTACGAAAAGCGATCGACGATGAAATGTGATGTGATGAGCCGTAGCTATACGCTAAATGTCTGAATTAAACTTTAATTCTAAATCATTATTATCTCAAGAAAACCTAGAAAATGAAAGAAGGCCCAAAACCATGCACAAAAGAACTGCTCCAAGGCTGATTTCAGACAAGATTTCAAAGCCAGCATAAGTATTATCGTTATTCCTTTAGCTTGTCGTTTTCCTTAATAAGCTTCAATATACTCTATCTACAAGTTGATGCAAATGCAAAATCTGCTCTCTACGCTTGTTTCTACACTACGAGCCCATAAACAAATAATATTTTTTTCAGAAGCATATTTCATGATGAAATCATACTTGAAATAAGATTTCTATAATTTTTAAAAAATTGTAAATATGGTTATTTCGTGGAAAGTGCAAAACTAACTATTTAATAAGTAGATAACTATGAAGACTCCAAAATATCTGACGCGAAATATAAAATACATAAAAATGTCTTGTTTTCTCAAAAACGACTACGACTACTCATATTAGATTTTCTCTACCCGTCTGCTCGAAGTGTCATTTAAAGCCACATAAATTGAAAGGAAAATGAACATCTTTAAAAATCTTTATGTAGGTAGGTAGGTACCTTCATCGTTATTTATTACATGCTATTCATCATTATCCTTTCCTTATGATATAAAAGAAGATACCAGCATTTGCAACACAGAAGACAGCCAGGATAAGTACTTTTGACGTAAGTGCATAAAATGAACATCGAAACTGCCTAAGCCTTTCTCAGCCAAACTGATGATTGTTAATTATGGAAATGTATAGAGATACTTAAATTTATTGTGACAACAGAAAAAGGAAAGGAGTCTCTTCAACAATAGTATACATGTGGAATGAGGATGCGGAAGAGAAACTAAATAGAAATTAATCACATTTTTGTCAGAGAAGCATTTTTCCATTTCTACATTATACATATAAGGGTAGGCTAACATGACATTCAAATTCAGCATTTTATATTTATGTATATACGTGTGTGGCAGTGTACATATATTCTCATTTCAACTGCTGCTACTGCTCCTGATTCTCTTCGTGTTCTGTTATAAATTATTCTAATTTACGGGATTCCGGATTGCGATTGTGATGTTGTAGAGTAAACGAACTGAGAGTAGGTATACGTTAATTCTTCCGAGTCTCTTGTTGTAGATAGATAAAGATAAGGATAAAATAATAATGCTTTCAGGATAAATAAGTCTATCTGAAGTAACTCTATACTTGCTGCGGTGTACATACATACATTGTAGTAGTGTTTGTCAGTCAGCAGTTTAGCATTTAGTTTAGATTGAAATTTAAAAGTATATAATGCACACCAATATACTTAGATTAGACATGCATGTAATAGCGCTTTACATCCATCGCTGTTTGAGCGCTTAGCAAGAAAATTAAGAAAAGATGTAGACGAAAGCTCGAGTTGGATCTGGGTCTGGAGCTGGAACTGGAAATGGAGATGTGAAGCTGAGCGGATGAACAAATAGGGAAAACTTGTCAAAAAGATGTCTGTATTGTCTTTATAAATCTTTGTTTTTGTTCAAACTCCGCCGTGCGTCTTCTTGTCCCATCCGCACCCGTCCCGTCCGAAACACCCAAAACTGAACCAAGGCAAAACGATCGTCCAACAAGCCAGGGATCTTGTCTACGGTTCCCTGGTCCATGTCCGTGCATATGTGTCTGCATCAACATGGAAAAGATGCTGAAAGAAGAAAGAAGAGAACAGAATAAGATTTATTCTTCAAAGATTTATTCAAGCTTATTTATTTAAAACCTCCCATTGAAAACTTATTAATTAACAGAGTACGGAATGGAATACTGAACTAAAATCATTCGGAGGGTTGCTCTTCTTATTGTCCGAGCACGGACTCAATGTATCGCTGCTGTCGTTGCTATTGCCAAATCCATAGCTGCTGTTGGTGCCATTCTCGTTCCGCCGACCGCCCGGTTGACTGGCTGTCTTCCACACACACACTCATACACGGATAGGTCGTNCTCTTCTTATTGTCCGAGCACGGACTCAATGTATCGCTGCTGTCGTTGCTATTGCCAAATCCATAGCTGCTGTTGGTGCCATTCTCGTTCCGCCGACCGCCCGGTTGACTGGCTGTCTTCCACACACACACTCATACACGGATAGGTCGTATTCGTTTTTCCCATTTCCCAGTACTTGTCCTTGTCCTTTGACTTGTCTGATTCTGTAGAAGTTGGAAGCGCTGCTAGGAAATTCTGGGAATACAAAGAATAGTGATTAGATAAGAATTTGGTCCACCAAAGTATTTTCTTCGTGTCCGGTACATATGGTTCACAGAAAGAATCGAAATTAACATATCCATATCATTACCATGCATACGTGGTACTGGTGACGGTATGTGTATGTAGGTAACCTACAAAGAAGCAGCTGATTTCGGTGTTGGCAGAAATGCAGAAGTTTGCAGAATTGCAATTTTTCTTCAGACACTATTTAGAAGTCGCACTGCCGGAATAAAAAGGAATAATGCTGTCACGTTATTTTGCTTTCAGCTTTGTTGTACTTTAATTAATTAGATTAAGTTTAACCTTCAGCATCATTTTTGTCCTTGTCTGGTTTTTATTACTGGTTAATTGTAATTCATAGCAGTAAATAAACACCCATATCTACCTATGTAATATAACTACATATAATTATATTATATAAGAAGTGCGTATCGTCGATTAAGATTCAAAACGCCATCAACGACAATTATTCGTGATTCGTACGCTTCCAATTTTCAAAACTGATACATATTGTAAAACATGCAATTATGTAATTACTCAGTAGCGAAAATTCTCTTTCGGGAATCCCTTAACTTGTAACTTGTTCCATGTTAATTGTTAATATTCAAGCTTAATTGTTAATTAATTCAAAATTGAGTAATCCGAAAAACTTAGTTTAAAAGTTCCAAATGCATTTCCTGACATTTTGCATCGCGAATTAATCAGATCCTGCATTTTTGAAGTGCTAACATTAGCAATATTCTATTAAATAACTTAATATGCATACTGGTCAGACCCTGAGACTATTAACAATAAAAAACGTCAGCACACCAAAAATTACTTCAAAACTCTTACCTAGGCTACTGGTGTATGAAAAACTACCGGCCCAACAAGTTGCCATCAAAAATGGTGAACAAGGAAAATTAAGTTTTGAATAATTTGTTCGTAGGTAATATTTAATTTGTAGGTATGTAAAATTGTCTGAAACTAGGCACAGGTGTGCAAGTGTGCTACACTACTATACATAACTGACACGTTTTATTCCAGTCTCCAGTGTTGAACTAGTATTCCAGAAAGATACGTTTTTAATTATAGATTATAAGGTGAGATACGTTAACGGAGAAGCTATCGACGATCGACGATGTCTTAAAGCAGGTGCAATGGACGTTTTACCAATAATTAAAAGTAATAATTGTTATTAATTGCTTCCCTTTGACCACAGTCCACACCACAAATACGGAATAATAATCGTAGTACCTCCGTAGGTAATTAAAATTTGAGAAGGAAAACGAAACCAAACCGTCAATTCATAATTGCCGGCACCATTCGTGCAGCTCATTAATTCCGCATTCGTGTCAGTATTTATCGCTCCATTATCCGTCCTGCCATCGTTGTCGTTAATGGCTTTTATCGGTTACTAATCTACTAAAAAAGTACTAATTTGTCTTGTTAAAATATGAGAAATATTGCTATCAAACGGTTTTTCATGCTAATTTGAAAAGTGTGAGGGAAAATACTAAATTATGCTTCCCCTCCTCTCCTCCTGCCAAAAGTTTCCAGATCCAGATCCAGGTTCTTCTTCTTCTTGAAATCTCTGTTCAATGAAGTAACTCTAGCCACACCAAGACTCCAAAATCTCAAAGGATGAATTCATAATAATGCTTATAAATATTTATTTTTCCTTCAGTAGTAACTAAGCCTCCGATTACTACCTTGCTCAGCGTTTCAGCGACGAAATGTGAAGGGGGAAGGGAAGAATAAGTCAAAGTGCATCTGCTGGTTTATTGTACTATCGCCGAAGCCGAATAAAAAAGGGGTAATTTTCGGTGTTCGTGGGTGACTGTGGGTATAATAGGAAAGTAGGGAGAGCGTGCAAATAATGGGAAGGGCGACGATTATAATAGGAATACGTGCTTCCAATTCACAAAATCATTCCTCATTATTCCCACCCGTCATTTTGAACCTGAAACCCGAATTCTGTCGTCTCGTTGTCCTTGTCCCTGCACCCGTCTCCATTCACTTTTCCATTATAGCATTAGCAATTTAGCATTAACATTAGCATTATTCTAGTTAAGCCTGATATAATAAAAATCTAATGCCGAAGCTTTGAAACTACAGAGACTGAAAACTCCACATGCTTCACCCTCCACCTCCACTCCACTTCACTTCACGGTGACTATCCCCTACATTTTTTCGAGGAGCACCAAAGAGGAAAGGTAAATCTTAAAAATAGTATATATTATAGACTTGTCTCCAGTATTAAGTCTTGGAATCATAAAGCATGGAGTGAAAATGAAATGAAATGAATAAATGAAATGAATGAATGAAGCAAACAAGACATTCTTTTTCTTTTATGGGCGAAATATAGTAGTTAATACTGATGCTTATGATTAGTAGCTCTACTCAAGTACCTTCAGACTACAGATATAATTAGGTAGGTTCTTGATAACTACTAAAGGTATTTAATTTAGTATACCTTCAAGACCGTGACTATATGAGTAAGACGATGCGATACGATGCACGTGTATGATCGCCTGATCGTGATGACGATGATATGATCTGTAGATGTAGACCTTATAAGTAGGAACTGAAACAAGAAAGAAAGCGAAAAAAAAGAGCGATTAATTACTGCATCGCATGGTATGACATCGACATGCCGAGGCACGAACTTGTCTAATAAAAATATATCGAAATTTGGAAACAACAGACGAAATGGATGATGTATATGTACTCCGTTTCCCTCCAAATATGTATGTGATAATTGGTATAATAGGTACCATATAAGATCCATACTACCATATGTGCATACGATATACCTCCATCCTTTTATTATGTTTGTGCAATAATTCCATTTCTATTTCAAGATTCCATAATATAATGGGACCTGCGTAATATTTTATATCAAGTAGGTAATTATATTCATATTTTCAGTTAAGTATAATTATTTTTTTCTTATTATACCAGTCAAGCTCAGGCACGCGATATTTGACGGTTAGATTTACATAGAAGGTTATGTAAGAGGAAATGTTTGACTTGGAAAGCGGAGACTGGTTTGAGTGGGGAAACACTGGGGGATCGAAAATCAAGTCTTGAACAAACACGAACAATTTGTTGCGATGATTTTTATATAGTAGGATGAATCGCTGACTTTGAGTTGGAGTGCGCGGGCAAAGACAAAACAAAACAAAATAAATTTTAGAATTAAACGGTTTTTAATCTCGAGATTTAAAAATGGCCACTAAAAACCTATTTTCTTCAAACTCCATTTCTCCAAGAAATAACTAAAAACGTCAGAATAGTATTCACAGAAAAATAACAAGTAAATATAAAGCATTAGTTATGCCTCCTGTAAAACTGGTTGTGACTTTCGTATTAAACTAGACCCTGGACTTTGAATGTTAAAAATGCTTAGACATTAGTCTTGGGAATTAAAAGTTGGTGTAGGTACACGGTATCTGTATATTTCTATATGTTGTGTGTGCACTTTGCTTAGGTTTGAGTTTGGGGTTTGGTCTGGGTCTGTCTTCCTTGGACGGAGGATGGAGAATGGAAATTTGGGAGAAGAAGAGGTTAAAATGAAAGTTGATGACAGAATGAAATATACGGAGGCTCCAATGAGTGTAATAAGAGGGTCTTCTCCTTTTCAAATGAATCACCTGTCAAGTTCTCAACTTCCATCGCCAGTGCACTGTAAAACCCAACCAAGTAGTCGTAGTCGTAGTCATCGTCTTAGTCTCCTTACACGTCTTCCCCATTCCCCCTGCACTCCATTCCCTCTCAAGCATACCCTTTTCCCTTCTTGTCTCTTCTACTTTCTCCTTACTTTCCATTTCTTTTACTTTTCTAGGCTTTCAGGTTCTGGAATAGAATTCGGGATTCGAGACTTGTTCTTACTTGTGCCTGTTCTGGCTCTTGCTCAGGCTTTCAGTTCATTTCCATGCCAATGCCAGTGCCAGGCAAGCCATGCCATGCCAAGCCAAGCCAAGCCAAGCCAAGCCAAGCCTTGCACCTAAAACCAAAACCGAAACCGAATCCGAATCAGAATAGACAAGACGAGACAAGGCATTATACCGACATGATAAGAATTCATAACAATTTTGACGGATATTTTTTATTTCCCGTCTTCACACCCACCCGTGAAATGCAAGGGAAGACAACATAACCCAACGCAATACCAGCCAGCCAGCGTGAAGGGCAAGTCAAATGAAGCTCAACTAAAAAGCCAAGTCGAGTCTCGCCAACCCAACATAAACATCAACCAGGGACTATTCATCACGATTCACGATTTTAAAGGCAAATATCATATATTCTTCTTCCACCTACCTTCCTGGTTGGTATCGCTTATATATAGGAAGGTACCTATGAAGGTACATCCAGCCACAGCTGCTTCACACAAAAATCCTCTATAGGTACTTTTGATCTTGAACAGATTGATGTACTATAAAGCCTAGTATTTGTTGGGCGTAAAATGTTTAAATCTGATATTTGAATCTAAGGGCTTAGTGGAAAATTCAAAATCCGCAGAGACTATTTAAAGAGGTTACATCAGTTAGAAGTATATCTAATGCATCAGTCAAGGCTGAACATTACCTATCCACCAAGTATTTTCTGAACCCCTACAATGAAAACAGTCTCAAGGTTCAAGAAATCTAAATGCTTTCTAAATACATTTTGTTTCATGCTTCAACTTCTGCTTCAAATGCAACTGCATTTAAAATCCTAAAGTGGAAGGATAAATGGACGTGGTCGGGATTCGGAAATGAAAATAAAAAACTGATGGAACAACCAAAAACAAGCACGGCTTGTATAATTTTAGGAATTTGTATTTGCTAGTGCTCCCTTACTAGTACCTTTATGTATATATACATATAAGGCTGGGGATGGTGATTGTGCTTGCGATTGTGATGCAATGTCATAATGTCTTGTCGTGTCTAGTCTAGTCTCGTCGTGTCGTGTCGTGTCATGTCTGCACAAAGAATAATATTTTGTGTCTGATCTGCAACGAATGTGAGTTGGGTTGACGGAACATTAAGTATGAATTTGACACGCACCAACGCTAACGCTACGCAAGCAAATCATGGATGGCCATGGATGTGTGAACAGGAAGAGCCAACGTCAACGTCAACAGTCAACACTCAGGCACTCATCTCGCGTCCCTCTATTTTTTGTCACATTAAAATGTTGTCATTGGATTCGAGCCACGAGTTCCACTTGAGAGTGACATATGACTCTGTCTGCGTGTGTTTCGGGGAGGCCAGTATCAGAACCAGAACCAGAACCAGAACCATAACCAAAACCAGTACTATAGGACCGCTACCACACCAATCCAGGGCCATGAGAGGGGAACAAGTTTTCAGTCTTCGTCTTCATCTTCGTCCTTCATGAATACGGATACTCCGTTGTCGGATTGTAGTTGTAGCTGTCAAACTAATTATTATTCCATCCACACAAATCTGCCCCTTCTTCCCATCTATTCCCAACTATTCACCTTCTCTCTTCATCTTCTGGAGAAGGGATTTTGCATCCTTTCAAATACTTGTCTGTCTCTAGTTTATTCCTCTTCTGCTGTCTCTTCTGTCCCTGTCCTATTCGGTCCTGTCCTGTCTTGGGATTAAAAACTTTATTTCCTTTCCTCTCCTTTTCTTTTTCTTCTCCTCTCATGTTCTATAGTTTCTTCCCGGGTTTCTTGTTTTCTTCTTTCTCTTCTTTTTTGCGATGTCTTAATGGTTTGCTATTCCGCTATTCATATATCCTCCTTCGCTCCTTGACTCAAGAGATGAAGACAAGGAAACCTACAGAAAAACTGATGGACTGACAATAATTTACATTTGAAATTAAGATACATTGGAATAAATGTACTGCTGACTGTGTTTGAATTACATAGTACTACGTACATATTTTATACATTCAACACTGACATTAGTTCTTACTTGGGTCACATGGGAGACTGCGTCTGAATTTCAGAATTAATATTTTGATTTGAATTTGAATCTGGGTCTAAATTTGATTTTTTTTGCAAGAGGTTTTTTTGAAACTGAATGAATGATACTATGATACGAAAGCACAACGAATGTAAATATAACACTACATTCCGCTTGTGGAATTCAAAACTGGGGATTTGAAAATCCAATCAACATTTTGATAATAACTTGAACTTTGAGCCAAATATTGATTTTTGAGCTAGAGGCAATCGACGCTGGGTCCTGTTTCTGTAATTTGAGACATGATGTAATCTACATCCACTGCTAGTAAAAATCTAAATCCAGATCTAAATCCCAATCCAAGTCCAACTGGGACTGGAAAATCGACATTTGCAGGTCGGCGCTTCAAATGAGGAACGTGATTATGACATGAGTCATGATTTGAATGGAGGGTATTCATTTAAAATTACTTTAATCCGGATCTCACGTGGCAAAGAAGTGAAGGGTCTGTTTTAAGAATATAGGCTTTATGCGATTATATAAGGGATAATTACTAATAACTAGTGCATAATTATACTGCTCCAAAGGAAATTATGGTGGAAAAGGCTGTTGAATTAAAACCACAGTAGTTAGTTCCGTTCATAAAGATGTCCAGTGTGAATGACTACCTACTTAAAAAATATTTTCAGAGTAAATTTGTTCGTAAATATGTCATGGATGGGAATTAGTGAAGTAATGCCCAAAGTTAAAGATGTTTTCACCACAGCCCCCCTAATAGTCTGCGTGGGATGCTGTGCTTGACTTGGCTTTGGCTCCATAAAAATTGATCGCTTTCAACATCCAAGATACCAAGATGTTGAGGAATTGTACTAGACACAGACGACAGCATATTTGTTGGCATGCTCACAATATGCAAATGCAGATCTAAAAATAATTCTCTAATATACTCCAACCACAAATCTTTAGATCTTGGAAATTAGCTTGCAATAAAAAAGATGAAATTTATCAAAATCAGAATCAGGGTAATAATATTACCTGAAGACTTTCGCTATCAAAATGGAATGTGAAGGAAAATAAGGAAGGGAGAGAGAGATGCTTTGATAATTGATGATGATGACTTATAGCTGTATGAGACAAGAACGTTGCAATTCTTTGAAAGTCTACCTTTAAGTACCACTAGACTAGACTAGACCAAGCCAAACCGAACCAAACCGATACCACATCCACATCCACAAACACAACCACATGTCTAAACCCCAAAACTAATCACGATCACGATCACCATCGCATCGCCATCGCCATCGCCATCACCAGCCTTTCATTTTCATTTCTTCCTCCAGATGTGATGTTTGACGAAGATTTCCACGATAGCGGTGTAAGTTGTGGAAGATGGAAGATACCCACAATCAGTCTGTTATTCCGCATCTGCCTCCGCCTTTGAACAATTCAGATACGTTGCAATGAAATGAAGATGCCAAAATTGGAAAAACGGCAAATTCCAAAACGTCAGGCGTCTATGTTTTCGTCTTGAGATTCCTCTTCTTCCTCCTCGTCTTGATCTTGAGAGTTGAGCACCAAAAGTCTCAAAGACTTGAGTTAATCATACATAATGGAAGTGAATACCGCTAATGATCCTACGTCTGTCTCCCTTCCTCCTTTCTTACTTTCTTTCTTCAGGCACTTCACTCATCATACAGAACAGGAGAATTGCAGTGGAACGAGCTATTATTATGGTTCAGCTTGCAAAATAGCATATCTACCTACATGCATGTTCCGAAGTTTACAACGTGTAATTATGTAAGTAGGTACCTAGATACATTACTAATTACTATGCATGTACCTACCTGCAGTGCTTGCTAGTTAACATGTTTTATTCAAAAAACGCAAATTACGTAGGTAGGCGTACTTATATGTGTATAACAATTTTAACATGACTTACGATTAGCAGTATCATTCTTTTGAATAAGTGCAATACATTCATGTAGGTACACTGTAAAAACAAAATATCTTAAAATAGGAAGCGTACATCTAAAAACGATTAAATACAGCTATTATTATACATGTATAGGCTGTTAAATATAAGTTTTAACTACTGGCTGTTAAAACGCTAAAATTGGAATTTAAAGAATTTCAAAAGCTCTAATAATGTTTTTGAAAATTGTACTTCCTATCTTTCACAATTTGCATAAGCTCATTCGCAAAGGTATGTTTGCGGTAGGCTCCTTCCGTTTTTGAAACATCGTTTGTGAAAAGGAGTAAATGAAGTGACAGTTTTGAGTGAGTTTCTTTCGGCACCATTCATATATGGCTTTCTGCATGACAGCTACAAATCCATCTAACATGAGCTGAAAAAACGTGAAAATGCACTGAGCGAATGTTCAAGGACAAAGCTCACAGCTCCCTAGTTTCACTCTTCCAGTATTGTAATTGCAGTTACTTATTATCCCGGACTCGTTTGTTCGTTCTCGCCTTGGCTTTGTTCCGACTATGGAGAGACAGCCGTCGTGGACACATGTAGGATGAGAATAGACACATGCACGATTGATGATGAGCTTTGATGTAGCTGAGTGAAGTGGTAGAAAAAGGAAGGAAGGACTGTAACTGCAGGAAATGAAGGCGGTTTCTGTTTGCGTGTGTGGTGTAGTCAAAGGAAAGGAGACAGGACAAGGACAAGGACTGGGATGAGGATGAGGATGAAGATGAGAAGAGGAAGAAGATGCGGTTTGCTTTCCGTGGTTCTAATACTGACAGTCAGTTATCCAAGTTATCCCCCTGAGATGTTGGATCCTTCACAGGCAAGAATAACAGAAGAACAGAAGACGTAGGAAGAGGACGGATGGAGACGGAACAAGTGGCGAGAGGAAAAAGTACATAGTGGAGTATACATAAGTACTTGGCACATGTGGGTAAAGGAGTAATGGTAGATGGTGAGAGTCTGGGGGTAATAAGTAGTACTCAAGTACTCTGTCTTTATTGTGGATGTAGATGCGAAAGGAGACAAAGGGAGTCTATGTTACACCACATGAGCATCCCTCACAGTACCTCATCTCTTTAAAGCAAACGTATCTCTACACATACTTCCAAGATTTTCCACAGTGAACCATTCTCATATTTTAAAATGAAGACTGACTGAGTGCTAGCTGACTGAATGACTGACTGACTGACTGACTGAACTGGAAGGGACTGGAACTGAAACTAGAACTAGAAAAGGTACGTACGGTAAAGTCTAAAGTAGGTATTATATACTTCTAGGGCTACTGGTGAAGATAAGTATGCACTGGAGCTTCAGTGTACTCTTCAACCTTCTTCAATTTCCAAGTAGTTCTCAAGTAGCCGCGTAACGTATTTTCCAACTGACTTCGGTTCTTGCTCTTCTGTATTTGAAGACGAGAATGTTTGAGGACGATTAGCTGTTGAGGCCGGATGGAAAGTGGATTTTGATTCTAGATGCTGTAGATGATGATTATGATGATGATGGGAAGACACAGAGAGAGAGAAAGTATCTTCCGTAATTCTTTCATACCCTTTTTCTAAATCTTCCGTTAAACGTCTAATTTTCTTATCCATCCCATGTACCTAACAAATGTCTCGGAAATTTTACTTTCTACAAGAAGGAATTGCACTGTACTGATTTTCTTGATGATTTTCTCTGAACCAAATTAAAGTTGAGTGATACTAATTTATTATTAATTATCTATTTTAAGTGCTCTCTGTATGAACGAAATTTTGAAGCTAAAATTGATATACAAAATTTTGTTAATATTTTAATTCATCATATTTTGCAAAGGTAATTCGTACTAAAGCTTGGCAAGTTATAAGCTACTTTTATTAAAAATGCGAGGCCAAATTAATGCCACTTTTAGATTATGATTAGTAGAACCCAATCGATAGTTCTTTCTTTTATTTTCACAATTATATAATTAGACGCAGATTTCGGCTTGTCCTTTTTCTTCTTTTGAAATTGAAAAATCTACTAAATTCTATTTATTTGAAATTACGCAACTGCTTTCTACTTGTTTTCAACAAAAAATTCTGAAATCCTAATCGTATTTACACTTTATACAAGTACTAAATTCTGCAATTTATATTCCTTAAACATGCTACATGCTTTCCTTACTCATACTAAAAGCGCAAGCTTGTAGTGTTGTAGTATACTAGTATACTCTACAAATATTAAATATTTTGGAAGTAAAGAAAACATGCGAGGAGAATGACTACACTGAAATAACTTCATGATGCAATTACTTTTGGTGTTTATGTTTATTGTGGACATTTCTTGCATAACGCTTCCGGGAAAAATGCGTGAATTGTAAATAATGTAGTCCTAGCATTCCTCCTTCCCATCATGTACCTACTTTAATTTTTGAAAATGTAGATGAATATCCCATATGATTTGGAACCTTTCGGAACTGCAATTATGTATAAAAGCATGGCCCATGGCATTTCAGTGCATTGGCACTGAAATTGCCTTTGACTGGCACTGACACTACCATTGCATTTCACTGCCTTGGTTGAAGTTGAAAATTCGATTTTTGAAAAAAAAAAAGAAACCATGTGTGGGTAGGTGGGTGGGTACGTGTCTATGTGGTGCGTTGGAAAACTAGTTAGTGGAAGGTTGGAGTCAGTCTTGTATATTTGGTGGAAATTGCAGCTGTCCAATGTAACGATGTCGGTATTTAAGTGAATGAGATGAAACGTTGAAAGTCTCGGGTAATAAACTGCGTAAGGCGTAAAGATTGCAGGCGAGAAGGAAGGAGAAGGAGAAGACGAAAAGGACGGAGGGAAAGCAAGAAGAAGTGGAAGAAGAGGGAGAAGAACGAGCCTGTGTGAAAAAGAAAAGGAACTTGCGTAACCATGAACGTGAAGATCATGAACGTGAACGCGAGCCATCTGAAAAACTTCACATCACCCTCCACTTCTTCTCTTCCTTTCCTGACCTTAAAGTCCTTTCTCTCCTTACACTTCCCCTGCCTCACGTTTCTTCCTTCTGAACTTGATTCTTGTTGCAAGTCATAAAAAAAGGGGAAAACAAGTAAACGGAGATGGACGGCGAAAGTGTTTCCTACGTAATTTTCTATTCCGGTTTCCTCCTTGAGCGAAAAGGAAAAAAAATGATGAAACAACATGTTAAATTACTCCAGTTGTATTCCAGTTATTTTTTCTCCACTTCTTCTTATTTGCAACGTTTCAGAGTTTTAGAAGTCA
>JAAXYX010003413.1:0-14505 GCA_036851915.1 Ptenothrix huangshanensis | reverse complement strand
TAAATAGGACTAGTGAAATAAAATTCGATCTCAATTGGTTATCACTCATTAACTCCATCATAGTCAAATTAATGGTTGTCGCTTATTTCTTGCAGAGATAATATTATCACCATATGATATTACTCTCTTAGGTTAGAATAGTTAAGTGCATAGTTAGATATTAGAAGTTAGGAACTATTCTTTACACGTTATACAGCACAGTGCTCAGAAATTTAAAAAAGTTTTTGAGCAAGTAGTGAAAAATAGTGACATTTTTTCATGAAAGTTAGCTACAGTGTTCTGTCGTGGTTTGTTTTTTAAGTACTGATAGCAATTAGAACAGAATTGTGTACTTAAAAGTGTATAGCACAGCAAGTGTTATATGTAGGAATTTTAAGTACTGACAGCAATTAGATCAGAATTGTGTACTTAAAAGTGTGTAAAACTGGTATAGTTTTACACGGCAGTGAAAGACAATACTTCTTCAAAAAGACAGTTCAACTCTGAGTTGAAGTATTCAGTTACTACGGAGCCCCAGTGTCTCCAGAATTCAGTTACTATGGAGCCCCAGTGTCTCCAGAATCCAGTTACTACGGAGCTCCAGTGTTTCTAGAATCCAGTTACTACGAAGCCCCAGTGTTTCTAGAATCCAGTTCTACGGTGCGTCAGTGTGTAGTGAAGATTTTCAAGAGAAGAAAATCAAGCGTTTATCAGTTCCCCAGTCTCCACAGAGGTGGAGTCGACGTACTTCAATTAGGATCAATAAGGAGTCAAGGAACAGGTGATAAGGTTAGAATAGTTAGCGCATAGTTAGATATTAGAAGTTAGGAATAGGAACTATTCTTTACACGAGCAAAAATTGGGCATAATCTTATATTGCGCAGCAGGTAGGTACATTAATTTAGGCACCCATAGGAAATTTTCATTCAGTTCTTTCGACGCATTAATTACTTCGACATTGTGCTTCGAATAGCATTGACTTCGTAGAGTGCTGACCCAAAGCTAGACTACAGAACATTTGATTTAATTGCAAAAAGTATTAAAATTCTGTCAATTACTGTTATAATAACAATAAGTACATTTTATTTTGTATTATTATAGTTTAAACTTGTGGAGCAGAAATGATAATGGAAAAATAGACAATGACAATTTTACCGACAAGATTGGACTGATCATGGCCACTACCGGAAATAATAAGTGGAATAATTGGGTGACCACAGTAAATGCCACACAATGATTTGCCTTATTAGACGCTACCATGTTACCAATGTTATGGCCTTTCTAATAGTGACCATGATTATGGTTAACCTCTACGCCTTAGCTGTTGTGATTGGAAGGAATGCTGTTTCTGATGGAAGTAATGTATTTCAAGAGGCGCGAAAGTCATCGAGCGACGCAGTTTTCGTGAAAAACGTTTCTAGTATTAGGTTTATAGTAAGACCAAATACTTGTATTCTTTGAGACTTGAAACTATTAACTAATTTTGGTCATACAGTTCCATGAACATTCATTTGTAGCAGAATCGCGGAGGCGGAATATTGTCCGCTGTAAAAATTAGTATATGCTTCAAAAAAACATATTGGCTGCCGTACAATTTGTTCTGTGGCCATTTTGTTCGGTCGCGAATAGATTCGGTGGACAATATATATTTTAAGGTAACGTCCAATTTGTGCAGCAGCCAATATTCCGGATACCTTTGCTGCAACCGTAACGTGTGATTTAAATATCCTGATAACATTATTTATGCTATTATTTCAGCGATTCAGCGATGGTTCAGTTCGGCTTTTTTCACCACTTCGTTTGAACTCGCAACAAGCTCACTATCTTCCAAATTCCATAAGTAAACAATTTCATGAAATTCAATTCGATAATCGCCGTGGTGCATCGGGTCATATTAAAGTTCTTGCCAGGATCAAGAGAGCTCTTTCGATGTCTAATTCGGTTAGAAATGTTGATCCAACATCATTACGTGCTCAAGCTGCAGGGGTAAGAAATAGTTGAATAGAAATTTGTTTGTGATGAAATATTTCACACACTAAAGTGTAAATTATTCTTTACTTTCAATCCGTTCTAATAGTTCTTATTCTATTGTTTTATTTGTTTCCACTATTGAAATATTTTAAACATACTCTGGGTATTTAAAATGTTATTTCTCTAAACGACTGTATAGCATAAAAACCGAACTCATGCCTCGTATTATTTCCTTGATATAAAATAAGCTACAACAGTCGGCAGTTGTGATAATTTTTTGTAATCATGTTTTATGTTTAGTGGCCATTCCATGTGGACAGTTATCAGTTTCAGCATATGGGTGAAATATTGCACTTATCAAGAACTGTAGATTTCATCCAGGCTAAAAACAGTAAACGAGGCACACAACTAAAGATAGAAGTTGTCTTAGAAGGCGGCCAAGTTGCGCTCTTTAAACCGAAGTGGTATCACTCTGGTGTTAAAATTAATGGGAAGGTTTATGCTGGAAAGGATCGCCATTTTGGAGAAATTGCAGCTTTTTATTTAAATCAAATTTTGGGATACAATTGTGCCCCAATTACTGTTGGAAGACGAGTGAATATTTTGAAAGAAGTGTTTAATATGGCCACCGATCAGCTAAAAGAAACTTTTTTTCGGGATAAGGGTATTTTGATTGCATATTGCATCTTGCATCTGTTATTCTCCATAATAATTTTAGATGAAAAACTGTGCGTGATGATTTTAAAAGTATTTTATGATTTGCAGCAAATAACCTCTGCGTCTACGGTGTCTGCTTTTACTGCAAAAAAGATGAATTTGTTTGCGCCGATGCTGATTACATTGATGGCGCCTTAATTTTACTATTAGATAAAAAACTCCGTATAGTAGCAAATCCATGGAGACGCACGTACAAAGAAAATTCGTTTGCCGCATGGGAAACTAACTCGTCCTTCTGTTCTACAGTGTATAAGGAATCTAGCAATCAAATCAAACGACGGGAGGTAAGTTTTGTAATTAATCTTGCCGTACTTGAATTTCAAGCATGCATCAGGTTAAGGTATAAGCTCGCAAATTGTCTAATTCTAGCTTCTTTTGGACATGGTCGCCGTTGCCGTTTTTGACTTTTTGATCGGAAATGGTAAGCACGCAAGTTGTTAATCGGGAAGATATGAAAATCATTGGTTTTTTTATAATAAAGGACCGCATTTTATCAGTTGTAATGCTGTAATATATTTGGGTCGTTGAAATGGGCGAATCGAAATATTTATATCAGTTTCTGTTAGTTTTAACCCAAGGTTAAAACCAAGGTTGTTTGACATAAAAGCGATTTTATGTCAAACAACCTGGGTTATAACCTAATATATTTTTATGATCATTTGCATGTTCAAATTTTGCAGGTGACCGTCACCATTTTGAAATGTATTCTGATACAAATGATCTGCCTTTGTCTAAAGGTAATTCAAAAAGCATCTTGCTTATTGACAATGGGAAAAGGTAAGCTTTTAAATCTTTACCCACTTTTTTCCATCGTAATGTCTTTTCTATTGTACACCTGATTTGTAAGAATAATTGTTTTTATTTAACAAGCCATTACAAAAAAATATTTGAAAAACATCTGCATTTCAATTTAATTCAGAGTAAATGAACTTACCCATGCAATTAAGCACTTGTTTATTTTCAGTTTTGGAAACCCACATGAGGACTACATAGATATACTAGCTCCCCTTTATCAATGCTGCAAGTAATTAATGTTGATCATTTCTTTTGACACCGTCTTTTTCAATGCTGATGCTAATAATTTTTGTTTTACCGCTTCAATCATATTTTTTTCTATTTAGGATTCGTCGGTCGTTGCTGCGGGTGCTTAACAAATTTCGTGGTGTCTTAGGGAAATCATTAGACACAATTAGTAAATTTGATTATTTGTATCCTTTGCTTTCCATCGATCATTTGAATGCCTTAGATCGAAGACTGTTAATCGTTCTTTCTACGGTTCGCGTATGTTTGGACCGTTTTCCTGCAGAAGATGTGATTTTGTAGAATGACGGTGTTTAGTTACTGGAATTGGTACCTGATATACGTAACCAAGATTGGCATGAAGCAATAAATTGTTGATTTTAGCACGGTAATAAAACTGCAGTAATACATTTTTCTCCATAGGAAAATTAATAATTGAGCAAATGTGTAATAGCTTACTATCATAAGAATTGAAAATCGTCCAAGATGTGTAATTCAGCACTACATATGCCATATGTATTATTGCTTAAAAAATTTGTATTCTATTTTAAACAGGTCTACAGGTGTCTGTTTAGTGCTACCAAATACAAAATGTTATTTCTACGATAGCTATGATATAATTGATTGGAGAGTTTACAGTATCTATATTTCTGTGGTGGTATTTAGAATTTGTGTGCCTTTGAATAATGAAGCTGAAATGATGAGATGATGTTTTTGTTAATCGCCTTGTGATTAATTGATGAAGCTCCATCCGTTGGAATAATAGTACAGATTTCATTACTTGGATGTCCTTTTTCATTGAAATACCAGTTTCCAGAGCAGGAAACCGTTTCTGAACTCCTTAAAGGCTCATATAAGCAGATTTGAATGGTTGCGTTGAATGGTTTGAATTGTTGCGTTAGTTGTAGAATCGAGCCAACTAAATGGTTAAATTCAGTTTTCAATAAACAATAAAAGAACTGAGCATGGAAAACGATTTGTTATACGATATTCTTTGTTCGAAGGTAAATGCAAACTATGAATGTGCAATTATGAAAGCATATAGCGCACAAGAGGAGCTTATATAAATACATTGTGCAATCAATTTACATTGATTACACAATTAGGTCTCCGAGTTCTTAAGCCTAAAAATCAAAAACGAAAGCTATCGGAATTGGTAGCTGAAGTATATGTAAAGAAGGAAGAATCTACACTAGCACGAACAACAAGAACGGCTTTATTTAGCATGTACGGCTATTTGCATGTGATGTCTTGGGTATAATTACGTGTTTGCTTCATCACGTAGAATTTCGAATTCTAGTTTTAATTATATACAGTTTCTCGTGGAAAGAAAATTTTTGGGTTCATTAGTATCAGTTAAAGATTCAAAGTCGGGTAAAATAACCGCACCTTGTGGCTTACTCTGCGATAAGTTTCATTCACACTAGAATAGGCTTTCGATTTTCCATGGTATACGCAATTATAGGAACCTACCTACTACTTGATTTTGTCATTCCATCTGTGTACGCAGTAGCTATTTCAGCTACTGGCTAAATAACGTTACCCTGTCACGAAAGGTACATTGTGCAAAATTAGTCGCTATTTGGTGGAGTGGAATAGTGTGTTGTGCCTTGGTTTTTATTAAGATTTAAACTAGAAAAGATTGATTAAATGATTAAAGTAGAAGTTATACAGTAGTGCATCTATGTATTATATACGCTACCAGATGAATGTTTGAAAGACTGTACTCCTTTGAAATATCATTTTCCTACTCTTTCATTTTGGAAAGGACAAAACACAATTTAGCTTTGGTGTTGGTTGCACCATCGAGAACAGAAATGCTGAGCAAATCCTACCTTACCCTGAATCTCACGAGAGAACATACAGCACACTTCTCCTGGCTTGCCTGGCTGCAGAACCATTCATTGGGTCTGTGCGGATGGAATAAAATTGAAGTGATTCTATGATAAGCAAACGCTATGCAAAAGCTGAGCACGGAGCACGATAAAATATTAAACCTGGAAGGGGGAGTTATTTATGTGATACATCAGGGAAGGCTTTTCTCATTAACTAAATCGCTAATTACTCTACTATACACATACTTGTGTATGTATTCACGGAGCACTCAAGAGACTTACGACTTGTAACTGCTTATTGCCATGATGGTGCACCATTCCAAAAGCTAATATTGCATTCACGTATAAATATATGCTGACCGGACTGTGGGAGTAAATACAGCAATACAGGCATCCAAATTCAACTCACAAGTACATACATTTTGGTTCTAATTACACCACGTTCATGATACGCTTAATTTTTCATAGAATGAGAAGTAGCATTTTCTGATTCGGACCTTAGAGTCGCAAGCAGTATTGACAAATAAATTTAACCGCGACGCTGAATACAGCTTTTTAGCCTTATTCCTACAATATAAATACATAAATGTAGGTTACCTTCACTTCAGAGGTGTACAATATATTTAAAATAATAACCACGATTGGTGTAAAACATTGAGTTTAGTATGTACATGGGTATTCATCATACATAGTGGTACAAATCAAGACCATGTTGCAAATAAGAACATACAAACACACGTATAACTATATAGGTTAAGCGTTACAAGCCAAGTATATTTATGATTCTGTTATATTTTTAAGACTTGAGTGGCTCACAAGCACACTTACAGTATAGCTGTTGCTGTGCAAGAGGCAGAAGTGCCGGAGGAGAGCTTGGTTTCAAAAACAATGTGATACAACGTTGATTTGCCAGTTCAATGATTTTTTGTATCGTCTCTAGAGTTTGTCTTTTGCAGATAGCATTGAACAAGATACCCTCCACGATCGTAGTATGTAAACTAGCTATGCACGATACTTCGGCAAGGGAAGATGGACGGCTGCAAACAATGTGCACGGATGAATTATGCATCGTTAGCTTACATGCCGACGGAAATCTTGTGTGTCCAGGACAATAATTTGAAAATGTTGTATGCTCGCTTTTAATAAGTTCATACGGATGCATCACTTTCGTGCATATACACCATGTAATCCCATGCTCTGTCATATATTAAGCACAAAATATTATCGTGGAAAAATCATGAAACTATTGGATCCAACTGCATTCAAGCTTACAGATGATGTATGTATGTACATAGACATAGGTAGGCAGTCTTGATCTCGAAGCAATGCTTGTACTCGAGAAAAGAAAGAAACGTCTACAAATACATGTTAACATGTTGCATGCTTGGCACTTGTAAAAAGATTTTAATGGGATTCTCAGTTATCGAATTTCACCATGAGCTTACTTAATTTATTTGACAACGTAAAGTAAAAAAAATCACTACCATTTTGCATACCAGAATTGATATAGCCACTGATATCATGTAAGGTATGCTTCAAACCCATGCGATTTGGTGCACACTACCTTTTGGTTTTGGTGCCTTTCGGGCCAGTTAGCCTACACCCTCATAGAATAACACACTGAACATATGCATACCATGTATGCATATAAACAGGACCCAGACTGGTGAGCTTACAATATACTACATGTAAACCCCCTTGTTCCTTTTAAAATCTCTTTGAAAACTAATCGTTCAGATTTTTTGTGCGTTTAAACACTTACACAAGCCCCGAAACATAATATGTGCAGGTGTAATTTAAGGTATGCTAAAAAGAACGTAACTGAAACATGTTTTATGCTAAGTGGAAGCCAATGCTGTATGTAAGTATCTCTTTCAGAGAGCATGGAAGGCTTCAAAATACATAGAACTGATTTACATATTCTCGTTTAAATTAAGTTAAAAGGTAAGGGAGCCAAGTATCTACTATCTGAACACGTAGCCATCTACCCAACTACATACTGCCTACGTTAGTAAGGGAAGAAAAGCGTAATTTAGATTACATACGAATCTCATAATAGTATATTATAAGAAAATGCAAGAACCTAGGCCAAAGAGAGATTGTAATCAAAGACCCGGTATCCGACTAAGGTTACTTTCATCATTTTATAATGCAGCACGGACGTATTTGTAGTTTTCGTCTCCGATAGCTACATATCTGCCATATTCTACGTTTTAGTGTTCGAAACGAAGGATTTCACAAACAACAATTTCAAAGAGAGGCTAGATTCTGCAGGTAAGTTTATTAGAGAAGTTATGAGGAGTTATGATGTTCCATTTTGAGTGGAAAGTGCACAGTTGTTGCCACTAAGCATGTGTAAGTAGGTAGGTAGGAAGGTGCATGTTTTACCCATTAGGTTGGTTTTGGTAAACAACTGGATATTGGAAGTCAGTTTACCCCAGACAATGCAACTTTCACATTGTGACTCGCGTGAGGAAAACTAGAGTAACACAGGGAAGCAGTGAGTTAGAGTTAGAAAGTTTTCTAAAAATCGTAATGAAATACAAAATACGATCATGGTGATAGTTGCATGTCGGAACATAATATTTAACACTACATCAAGGGTTGCTATACTTCTCTATTTATTATTTGTAAAGATGCAGATCTTGAAATATTAGAGCTATTCAAAGCAACACCAAACCCATGCATAATTATCTACATCCCGAGAAAGATGCGACTACATAATAAATATAGAGTACGAACCATAACCACAAGATAGAGTTTTGTTTATGGCTGATAATTTTTGATTATTGGACTGATCTTGGGTCCCTACAACTTTACAAGCTATATTGATAGCACGAGTTTACCTACATAAACGTGAATTTTAGCATTTCAATCTTAAGGACTTATATTTTCTCAGAAAACCCAAATCCTGCAGTATTTACCTGAGCTCTATTTGAGCAAATACAGTTGTATCACACACCACAAAACGATGCAGAATGTAGGCGTCATCACAAAAAATGTGATTACTTAATTTATTGATTGGGACTACAAGGACTACTGCCAATATATGTAAGCGAAATGTAGAAATAAACCCATTGAAATACGTATCCTAGAGGTTATACCTATGTATGTACACATTTTTGTCCGCCCTCACAAGAAGCAAATAGGTGTAGTTACCTATTATATAGGCCTCAAACAAAAGTCGCCAATACTTTCGTATCAACTTTCTCCTACGCACACAGGAGACGACGGAAATGAACTATTTATTGCCATCTGATTTGTTCGTTAAGTTACTCACGTTAGCTTCGATAATTACGGCTCTGTTTCGTTACGAAATAAAAACAACTTACATGAATGTCATTTCGTAAAACTCAGCGGGACCAACCGTTTCGATAATATTATAATGTGTGGTATATGCAATTAATTACTCCATATGAACCACGACTGCTAAGTAAGATAAAAATATGAGGTGCACAATTCTTCATAATTCACATTTAATTTTGACGGGGCAAACTTATACATACCTGCCTACTAGGCACATCTACTTTATGTAATTTCCAAACTTTGTGAGTATATTCTGTACGACAAATACATAGGTACATTGTAAAGCACATCGTGAGTCATTGGCAAGGACTTGTAATGGTAATTACTTTCTACGTAATAATTATACGAAGCCCTTGTATTTTATACGTGCCCCGTCAGCCAGGGACCAGGGTAGTAAGACGTCGGTAGATTCTTGTAGTACAGATAAGTGTATTTGGATGTTATTAGCCGCTCCAAATGTAATGTAATAGCGGTCAACCCGATGACTTTCCAGATTTGAGCTTAACATAAATTTCAGCAGCTTTTTGTAGGTTTCAATTATTTCGACAAAGATACTGTAGTAAAAATAGAAACCGACATTGAGTAGTGACAGGTCTCCGGGCTGTTTACTTATGTGATTCATTAACGATTATGCACCATGCAAAAGCTATGATAATCACATAGGTAATTTTAGTGTACAGTAGAGTAATTTGCATATTTAAAATTATGAAATTTTGTGATGGCTTCAGAAATTCACACAGAAGATATGTACCTATGTATATATGTACGAAGATTTACATCGGTATTTTAATTTGGGTTATAGTGATTGCAATTAGACTTGTAATTAAAATAAGTGGAACAAAATACTTTAGTATGTTCACGATCACTTTCAGTATCATTCAGTGCTTTTATTTCAGTTTATCTTCAAATTACGTAGAAACATTTCAGCAAAAACCTAAGTGGGTTTAAGTTGTGATTCCTCCATTGTGATTACTACACACGAAGTGAGGGCAGGTAATTCAGGTAAGCGCCACAAAGTTGTTGGAATTTAAGTAAGCGAAAAATCTTTATCTAAATACCGCAATATACGATCAGTACCTATACTTTGCAAAGCCTTTTTGGTTTAGGTTGGTACCACATCTTCATAATTAACAATTAAGGCGTGATTTAATTTTTTTTAAATTGGAAAACGTACACAGGATTGCATGCAATTATATCTTTAACTGAGGAAGGTAATATTTTGCTTGACTTATCTAGCTTTCGGGGAGCTCTGGCTGTGGTGGAGATTTGGAGAGGTAGGCACAACACAAAGTTACGCTTGATGACTTCTTCTTTTCGACGTTCCAACCTTCCAACCAGTACCATATGTGTGCTGCAAAATTATAGGCATGAATTTGCTACTTGCAATTTTAAGCTTCCTGTGTTTCTTCTCTGAGTCTGAGAGAAGCGCAGGCTTTCTCTCAAGCTCTAACATTATGCATCACTTTTACTTATAACTTGTGTATGTGACATGAGACAATGCACAATGCAGCAGAACTACGCGGGTTTGTATTACAAATATTACGCGGGGCTGGAGGTGCGAGTTTGAATTAAACGCGGGCGTGAAATTGTTTACAGTTTACAGCAAGTAGGAGTAGGAGTATTGTAGAAGTAGATGCGTCCGATTCGGATTCCATCACTTTTTGTTCCTCAGCGAAGAAGGTTCTGAAAACGAAAGCATTCAGGAAAACGATGAGTTATAATTGGTTGTGCAAATCACACATACAGGGTTTACCTGCGTTTTCTTTAAACGAGTTTCGACAGTCCATTCCACAGCTAAGATGCTGTAAGCCAAATACTTGTAATATCACGTATCGACATCGACGCTGGGGAAAATGGTCATCATACAGTTCATTGTCTCAACGCTTAAGGGAGCGTTTTTAAGGGATTCTCACTGTATTGAAAAAGCGCTGAAATACTAACTACAGGCGTAATTGTAGTAATATTTTACTGATGACAAATTATTAGTTACACAACCAACAACAGGGTGGTTATTTGAAGCATTTTTTACGAAAATAGAAGCTGCGAAGAGTGGAACTTCAAGGCCCATACGTTAGTCGAATAAACAGTTATACTGTACTGAGCCCCTCATTAGTGTTACAATCAGGAGTGAACGAATCCCTTGATCCCTTCGTTGTTGAAAAAAAAATTGTCAGATATTTAATCCACTTCTGGTAAGTACCTATTGCGCAAACTATTCATTGCTGTTAGAATTTTGAGTCCAAACATATGTTTATGTATATGTATTGAAATATATTCTTCATTTCCTATATTATCTTCTGTCGGAATGATCTGACATTATTCGTTTAATGCCGTGACCTTGGCACTGTTAGCACACTTCATTTAAATAGCTTTATTCCATAGGTATCTGTTTTCTCGTAGATTGTCCTTCCCATATTAAGGATGTCGTTTTTCAATATTAGGGTCATCATTAGATCTGTGGGTTAGAATTAGGTCACTATCAAAATTCAGCAGAAAGTCAAAATTAAAATGAAAGATCACATTAACACCGTTTGAAATTTTGAATTTTTGGAAAAGTAAAAATTGTCAATTCGATTAGAAAGCTGATATATGAGTTTTTATCGATATCATATTACATTTGATATTACCGTAAAACTTCTAACCGAAGCCAGAGTTTCCATTATATAATATATACTTCTCTCCCCGGTTATCGTAATCCCTTGGATTAAGTATTGGATTTAACCCGGCTGCCAATAAAGACTTGAGGTCGGCTTCGTATAAAAGTTTTACGGTAGTCTACACTGTAAGCATAACTTGTTTTGGCGAAGTTTCGATTTATTCGGGGTTTGCATCGGGGAATGTACCGAGGCGATAATCAGGCGGTAGATGCTAAATCTTCTGAGCCCCAGCTGTTTGTCTTTTCGACTTTTCGATTTCTGAAATTCTTAATCTTCGCGAAGTTCTATTGAATACTGTAGTAAAATTCAATCTATTCAATGTCGTTGCAAATAAAACAAATAAACGTTTCCCTCATCTGGGTCTTTTTGTGACTGAGTAGTTCTTCTTCGTACGGAAAGACCATTGCGAAGCATAAATTTGTCCACCTAGCCTCGGCTGGAACTAAACGTCTTGCGACGCTTGTCGTCCACGTCAGGAAACAATTGACCTGCTTCCATACAGATTAATTTACGAATAACTCGCTCGCCTTAAAAACAACAAATATGAGCGATAAGTTAACGAGCGAACAATTAAATATGAAAATAAAACACTATTTATTCTCGTGATGCTTCTAAAGTCTAATACAAGGCTGAGTTATATTTGAAATATCACTGTATAGTGCGCAGGTGCCGATCATCGATCATAGTAACGAAATATTTTACTCTTTAGAGGCCGGCTATCTTTACACTCAATTGCATGATTGCCCCGGCTACTTTTAGAGGCAGGCTATAATTTGAAGTTTTACGGTATGTATTGTTTCAAAGAATGTTAAGTAATTCCCAAGGATATCTTAGTAAATCCCAGTGGTTGGTACATCAATGGATTGGAACCTTTCAATGGGTCACACCAGAGTAACTCTTACGACTTGGGCTAGCTATATAAGCTAGGTACGTCACAAGGTATTTGGGTCTCCAGCATTTATATAATCAAGAACTACAGCATCCTACTAAATATTTAAATTGCCGCCGTTGGTGAAAACAATTTTGACGGGTCCAAACTAGCCGTATTCACAAAAGATTTTAGTGAAATACCAAAGCGTACAACTTCCTTAGATTTTCCTCTGGTAATTGTGCCTCCCAATTAGATTTTAAATCTCCACAAAAGGAAATATATTTTCTTAGCTTATCTTACATTTAAGAAAATTCGGTAATAAGTGTCGGTAGTTTACAATAACATTCATAATAATACGATTATAGTTTCCAAGCTCTTCGATTGTGCCTCCCGTCCGTAGTCTCCAATGTGTCTATCAACGGTCACCTTGGACTGTCACTTTCTCAACTAAAACTTAGACTAGGATGTCGGCTGACTACTTTGCATGTGTTCTGTGTATTAATGAAGTTATATGCGGCACATTTTACTTCAGTAATTACAAGTTCTCTTAATAGTTCACTGCTTAGACATTACAAACAATACATACGGTATACATCAAGATATTGTAGTGTACAGGGATCTTCAAGGATGACATTCACATCCTTGAAAACCACCTTGGGAGGTCGGTTTTATTTCATATGAAAAACTTATTTTGAATTGCGCATGGAAGCTTATGGGCGGTAAGCATGATCTTGATGAAAGGTCGGCCTAGTTTCAGTGGGGGTGGGTTAAATGGATGCCGATTTAAATAATCGTACGCAACAATAAAGTTTTTACGCCATTAGAAGTTCAAATTATATCATATTATTATAATTATTATTATTAAATTTTATACCTATATTAGAGTACTGTATTTATTATAAATCAAAAATTTTGGGGAACTCCAGCATCCAAATACCTCCTCCCCAGCTACACCTCCGGTTACTGGACACCGAAATCACGACCATGTTGGTAGAACGGATTCTTCAAGGCGAACTTTAATTTATAGAAAAGTTGAATGAATACGCAGTCAAATATTGAAACGGGATAATAAAGGACTCAATTTAACTTCGGAGATTGCTTTTACCACTGAAATATAATTTGACATTTTTAACCTCTTTACACGGTTCACAACGTCCGCCAATGCGTTAAAATTGTCTTTCGAGAGGATAACGAATCTTGTCAGTATTATCAATGACATATTGATCCTTATTGATAATCTTTTAACTGCGTTAAACTTCCAATCATATGAATCAGACTACTAAAAGTGGTAATATACCCTCTTCCTAACCCCTAACTACTCTTAAGAGGTACCGGATGGACCATTTGGAATTTATACATAAGTAACGGTATGTATAGGCATAAAAGCTAATGCTTAAACTATATAACGTTCAGTGCTATACATACAACTATATATGTATTTCGTAGGAGACTATATTTAGATTTTTATATTTATTCAATACCAGCATTTCTATAGAATGATCCGAAAATTTTTCCATTTTACTTAAAGACAAATTGATTTGTGGTAGAACGTGGAGCTTGTCATTTCCACGTGATTTGCATCCTGAATAATGGTGTAAGGAATTTGTTCTAGTTAGCTCGACTGGCTAGCTTATTTTTCAGATTCCACTTCCGTTGCCTCGACCAAATACTTTCAGGGTCAGATTTCTTTATGTAGGTATATGTATCTAAATGCTGTATCGAAAAGTTAAAAGTAGGTAATCAAAATGCTAACCTCAATTTACTAGCTTTTAATTTTAATCCTGAAACTATTATTGAACGTTAACTAATGGTGTTTTACCATACAATTAATTTTAACTTTACCTCGAATATTTTGGTTCCAGAAAGTACGAGTAATTGTATAGGTTTAACCTACACATGTTTACTGCTAGATGAATCGATTTCATTGATATCGTCGTCAATGCCAAACTTAGTATACTCTGAAAAATCCTATAACTTTACGAAAAAGATGTTAAGTTTTGCACCTTCAACGACGACATATATTATTATATATCTACGTGTATATACACGTACGCAGCAGTAGTGGTCGGCATGGTCTGGTCCGGACCATAAAATTATGGTCCGGTCCGGTCTGGTCTGGTCTGGTCCGGTCTGGTCCGAGGATTTAGGA
>JAAXYX010003412.1:0-14506 GCA_036851915.1 Ptenothrix huangshanensis | reverse complement strand
AAAGAGCATGCTGTAGTGAAACAAGGAATCAGGTAATCAAATGCATTTTCCACGAAGTTACCTGCAAGTTATGTTTAGCACTAGGACACGGTGGGTATGACGAAACTGTACTATTAATTAGTACTAATTATTAGACAGATTTATCCAAAACACTGCGACAAAGTGTATTACTTCGCCATGACCTGATGACTTCACAATTTAGGTACTTTGGAATTTTTAGTGCATGTCTGGCTTCAGGAATATTGTGAATCATTATTTGATTGGAATAGGTTGTAATCACATTGCATTGTTAGGCAAAATAGACCAGCAAAAATGATTGAATAAGGAAATCAAGCGTACATAAAAATTTATTGTGTACCACAGGTGAATGGATATACATACATACCTAGTTTATCCATATACTGGTAAATGCATGGTAAACATATAATTATTCTGACCCGACCGTCTTCAAAGACAGGCCATCATCAGAGTCCTTCTGAAGTTTATTTGTAGAAATGATTCTGGTAATTTTAGAGTCAGCCCATCTTTAGATGCTGGCCATTGTTTGAAACTTTACGATACGTATTTGGTACATTTTTCTGGTATTCAAGTCTGAATGCAGTGAAAGTGGGAGACGAAAATTTTGTCCTTGGAAATTCACTCTCCTTGCACTTGGATTTATTTTTACAAAGATCTGGCAAAGAACAATAATGTTTTCATTGTAGTTGTATATGATTCTTTAGTAAGAATGTGACGTAAATATTGTTAAAATTCGTTTAAATTGAGACTTGCTCATTCAAGTGCACTATACATGGCTATACATATATTAAATATGTATGTATGTTTGTAACGTGGGAAGTTGTGTCCCCCCATTATTTTTAGATTTCCTGTGCCTTTGGTTCCAACACCTAAAGTAGGTATCTCGTCAGATATCCCACGTTGTTTTTTATTTCGTTGATCCCAAAGAAGAATTGTTGATTGTCCTGAAATGACCAATGACCCTTTGTCTAAGTTGTAAATTTAAAGGATTTTATTAGTCCTCCGTATCCAAGCATCTGACTGCGTTGGAATAAAGGATTTGCTTCTATCCTTTCATCCTTTTATCTTTTATTTTAAGAATTTCCCGATTTCCCCTTTTTTACAGTATCTATGGATTTTATTGATCTTATTCACTTGAACTTGGATCTTGATCCTTTTCTGGAACTTTCTGATGCTTTAGAAACTGAAATTACAATTACAAGTGCCATAAAGGAGCCACTAAGCGGTTTCCCTGACGTGACTTCGTCACTGTTATTTAGTTTTGCTTCTGCCATCTTATCGATCAGTTCTCGATCTTGAATGGTTAGTATCTGAAAATTCAACTGGTTTTTTCTCTCTCAAGTCAACATTTTTTAAGTAAAAAAGCTGATCTGCAGTTTTGTGTTGTTGTACTGTGCTTCACTCAAAGAATTCAATTCGTATTGCCTTTCTTGTTTTTCTCGGTGACAGTGTGGGTTGTTGGCGATTTTGTCTACGATATTGTGCCTTTTTGAATTGCGTATTCTCAAATTTGCTTAAAATCGCAAAGCTACTTAATTTATCTTCACGGAATCGAAACACAGGTAATTTTTATTATAACTAAAGGCTACGCAGTTGTTAAGTAATGCAACCGAAAACGAATTTCATTGCATGTGCCCAAATTATACTTATTATTGCATTGTACATATTTCTTGTACAGAATTCTTGAATACTGGGAGAAAAATTAGATTATACTGCATTTGCTTACGAAATTCTATCAAGGCACGTTTTCAATATTTTATGTTGATGGAGAATAAGCTGATTGTGATTGCTTCAATATCTCCTCATTTCCTGCACTGCTCTTCTTTTAACTTGTGAAATTGGTTTAGAATAAGTGAATATTTAAAAATTGTAGCTTATTCTCAGCCTCCATAGTTTTGATTTGACTAGGTGTGCTCTATGCTCTACCGAGAAAAAGTCAAATGTGCCAAAATAATGATGAGTGTAATGAGCATAAAGAGAATACATTTATTTCCTCACAAGCTGATCTTATCAGAGCAAATTACATTCGTCGTATTTTGACACATCGTAGAAAAGTTGTCATGTTCTGTCCAGGCATGTTTACACGCGAATTTATGAGCTATAAAAATTATTATGGAACCATAAAGATGTAGTCATAAACGGGCTCGTAAACCATCAACAAATGTAAACAATGAAGCCCAAGTTGAAGTGGAATGGTTGGGGTGATAGGCAGGTGTATGTATGTGCATATTCTCCTCGTACTACGGCACTGGCACTTTACGCCATATGAAGTGGAGTCGAATATACTGGAGCCAGCGTTCCAAGTCCTTGCCTACCTCCAATCACCAGCCCAACGCACAGATGCTATCTCACATCCTTTGCATTTTACACTGGGGATTGGGCATTGAGCACCCAACGGTAGAGACTCCAATGTTGAGAGCTGAGAACCTCGAGCCAATCAATAGAAGAGAACTTGTTCGTCGTTCTGCTCAGAGATGGTAATGCTGGGAGCAGAGTAGACGGGTGGAGCCAGGCAAATCTTTGGAGGGACGGCAGAAGCGACAACGAGTCCAACGGACAGCCATTCCTTGCTCCTCATTGGCTCCCACACCCTCAGCTGTAATGGTTCCAAGGCGTAATGCAATTTACACTTGAGCTCCGATTGGCGTCTCCCTTAACACTTTGCTCAGCTCATCTTTGTTGCTCATCTCTTACCTAGATGCTTCTCGTCGGCACTTATCTCAAACACATCCATCGCCTCTACCTTTTCCCTCGTCTCCGTCTCAATCTTGCAGCAACTGAAACCTTCTCATTAAACCAATAAATACATTACTGCCTTGTTATGCAAACACATATTTACATATGGGCGTCGTTTAAACGATTTTGTCGTTAATTGCTTGTATTATATTATTATTATTATTGTCCTTATTATCATCAATATACTTTCGAGTGCGATAATTCCTGCTTCTGATTCTTGTGATGCGATTGCTCTCTACAGACACATGCTTGAGCAAAGCTACATCATGTTTTCCCCATCCCAACTTTATTTATTATGTAGCCAATAAACCCTTTTTATGACTGTTTAGGGTATCATAAATTTTAAGCTTGTTTCTACACGCCAGCGATACGCCGTACATGTGTATGTAGGTAGATATGACTGTGCATGTGGTAGGGTTACGGTCGGGATAAAAGTCAAGTCACAAGTAGCTTAACGTGTAACAACTACTTAAATAACCATCAATGAATAAAAAGTTGGGCAAAACAATTTCATTTCTTCTCCTTGTATTTCATTTCGTGTATTTCCAGGATCTAATCAAGTATGTACTTGATTAAATCATTACGTATTTCTTTAAAATTATTTTAGCTTCTAATGTGAAGCTCTAATGGTCTAAATGTGTGAGTGATGAAGCCTTAGAGGCAATTTAGTTGCTTCGCAGACTCAGAAAAATTAAAACAACATTTCTAATATGTTTATTCACATACTTTTTACTTTTGTATGAATGAGTAGGAAAAGTATATTTTTTACATTCATAGAACAAAAAACTTGTATTAACACAAAAACATGAGAAATTCGTAAGTTGAAATTTTGTTCAAATTCAAAGATTACGCTTTTCCCTTTGATTACGATTACAGTAAAATCATAATAATGATGATTATTATTATAACATTGAATACTCAACTGAATAACTGAGATTGAAGAACAAACATGACGATGTACGACGACACATGTTCCATAATTCTAGTTACGTCTACGTGTTTTATTATTTTAGTCCAGTTAAATTAACATTCTCTACACGCTAATAAATACTAAATACATTTAAGATGATTTTAAATGAACAAGTTAATAAAATCATGTTATTCAAAAAACGGGAATAAACAAACACAACTTGTTACTGTCCCCTTGAATTGAAATTCTCGAAGTCACACAGAACGTGGAGACAGCTGCATACTTATGCTTTCATTCGGTAGTCATAATAATTAGTATAATTTAGTTGCTACTACTTAACATCGTCACGCTACGCACATTTCTAAAATGTCACTATGTATGCATAATCATATTTACCTGTACACATGAGTATAATCTCAATCTATAGGTAGGTATTTCAAATCTAATCTACCGTCACACTATAAACTATGTACTCACTTGTAGCATTTGAATTCCTTAGTTGTATTATGTATGCACGTAATTATTAATCTAGTACGTATATCATCTTACGGTAGGAGTACTTGGAGACATTATGTTCCTTCTTATTTATTAAAATGTTTATTTCTTTATGTTTTTAAAATCTAAATTGTATAGTTACTTCCATCTTAACAGCTAGTACGTATAATTCCCATGGATGTTTTCTTGCTACTCTACTAGTACGTCTTACGTTTACCTTTAATCGTCTGTACTTTTATATTATTCTGTCTAATTTCAAAAATCAACACCAACATCAACCTAAGCCATGGACAAATAAATACCTGTACTGAAAAATGAAGTGTGAAGAGATTCATTCAAAATTCAAGTAATTATGTGGGAAATAATAACTCTAGCAGTAAGAAATACAAGTTGGTAATACACATGATATTTATGTAGACTCGGTACACACGAAAATTCTGGTATCTGATTACACGTGCTCATGCACTATAGTGTACACTAGTATTAGTTTCTCAAAATGTAATTTATTTTGCAACAACAATGATATTATTGCGATATTGCGTATTATAGCTGACATCTAAAAATCTAGTGACATCTATACCATTATTTTATCATTATTCAATTTCTAATAATTACAGAATTACACAGAAGCATCGAACAATTACATCACTAGTCTATGTAATATCCGTAGAGCACATTTAAATATTTGTCCTATCATTACATCGTACACATATTGTATTAAAATGTATTTAACTCCATCATCATCGAAAGAATAGTAATAATTAGTAATGATAATAGTTACTTGAGTGAGTAATCTAATAATATTACTCATGTCTGCTGGCTGTTCTCCTTTGCTGCCATCTTACGCTCAGTACGTATATGTGTGTGTCATGTGGGGAACTGACAATTAGTACGTATATCTGTAGTTCAATCAAGGCTACAACTTTGTAACTTACTTGCATGCACTGACACAATATTAATTTCATTACGTGAGTGCTTAATTTGATTACATATTTATACACTTTCATTCTCTACATTCCTTTTTCGTCTGCATTATCAAATTCGTATGGTGGGGGAATTCTCATACGCTGCTTAATTAGGATCCTTTCTTTTACACAATAGTGCACGTGGTATTGAGTAATTACACAAACGAATGCGCTGTCCATAGCATAATTCCAATGGGTAATTATAGTATAATTACGTGTCGGGTTAGTGATCGCAATCTCATATGGCAAAAGATGCATAATCCTGTTTTACAAAGCATCAGTTATGTACCAATACCAGGATAATTAAATCATAATTACAGATACTAACAGTCGTTATCAATAATTACAAAGGGATTCCAAACAACCAAAAATGCTATAGGATAATAATAACAGTAATTATAATAACTAACGGGCCGAAGCTGAATACTCGATAAATATCCAGTCATCGACTGCAGCGTAGGTTGTGTATGTACATGTAAAATACAATTATACTTGCAGTATGTTTTTTAATTCGGTTTGTGAGAGGTTCGACTAACAATGTTAAGCTCAATTAATGCTTGCATATTATGCCACATGGACTCAGCTTATTGCAGTCTCGCTGTCATCTAGGTAGATCTAAACTTATTTTTCGCTAACTAAAAACAAATGCATGTTCTATACACACACTACAGACGTTCAAACTTTCATCGTATTTAACATAGTTACAGAATTTCGTAGTCATTCAACCACCTTGCGATGGTGCACAAACAAACAAAATACTATTTAGCAAAGTAATCCCGCATGAAATAGCAACATCAGCTCAGTTTTTTAAATAACTTGATTTACTTTTTACATGCTTTTTCCAAGAATAAAGTCAACAAATCCTGCACTTTGATGAGTACCTATATACTTCAAGGTAGTTTGATTTCCTTGTCTACAAGGCAGAATATTCTCAGGTAGAATAATTCTGGCAAAATTCATATTGATCAACTGCAGTCGCTTTAATGTAATAAGTGTTCTCTACTAGAAAAGATTTGTATGATTATAATTGCCAATGCAGACAATTTTTGATCCTGCACTTGAAATACAGTTTTAGTAGTTTAACAGTGTTCGGACACGAATAATTATTTCCGATCTGCAATGCAGTCAATCGCCTATCTACATATGGACCTTGTACAGACGGAGTAAAATTTGTAAACAGAAATCAGCAGCTACATTGTTTACAAAATCAAAAATGTGTTGGATATTGAACGTTCAGATTTGTCTTTTTGATCTTGCGATACAAATAAATTCACCAGGAACAAAGATCTTAGCAGTGTAAAAAACTGCTTTTATTTTAAAAGTTATTTTTGAACGATTTAGTATTGCTGTTTAAAAGGGGATTTTATAGACATGATGTTTATGATCAGCTCCCCACATTGCAAACAGTAGCATTATTTGATTTTTACACGAGTAATTATTATCACAACAACAGGATAGACTCGTAGGGATTGGTGTACCTAATAATGTAACAGCAAATGCGTGACATTTGTAGCTGTCCAACAGGAAAGTTATAGCACACAAATACTCATGAAAAAACAAATGCAGACATCGAATCCAGTACAGTGTGATAAATATTAGCAAATTAATTCGAATGGCCATAGCCATAAGTTTATAATTTGATGTGGTCGATATATAGCAGAAACAATTTATTATTTTAGCCTTATCGAAATATGTAACTAACAACTGAGAGCCGTGGTCATAACTTGGTACAGAGTCTCACATGAAGCGAATTTCGTTAACAAATACTCGACTAAACAGTATTTCGATAGTGATGGTATACCCAATCACATTGTATTTATCATTGCAAATATTTCTAAATCCCTTCACATAGTTTCCTCGAAAGAGAGTACACGAAATTGAAATTTGTCATGGATGTCAAATAAATTAAATAATTTTTGTATATAAAATTTAAACGTGTAGACTGGTAGATAGACTGATTGATTACGGTGTACACTCCCTTTAAATGTTAATCATACAAGCAATTCCTTTCACATTCAATTGATGTAGAGTACAATAAAATCCATTAAGCTAATGTTTAGCCAGATTCACAAAGCACTTCGAAGGCTAGTTGCACTGTGCTTGTGTATGTACTTGGGCTTTTGCTATTGGACTAACTATGCTAATCCAATAACTTTTACTCCGCCCTTCGCTTACAAACAGTTGAGTATATTGGAATTGTTTTGCTCTGTAATTAAACGCAGCATGACTGAGTACTGAGTTGGAAGAAGAAAGTAAATTAAGATAATTAAGATTTTATCATGTGCACATTACATACTCTGCTCTTATCAACCATCGTTAAGTTATTTAGTTGAATTCATTATCATTGCCACATTGCATTGAGACAAGAGAATGACAGCAGGGTGCTTTGATCTCGAAACTGATATATTACTTTTCTGTAACCAGCTTGAACGTACACTAAACGAGTACAAATCCTCACTACGGATACATCAATACAATTATACTTATGCAGTTACAGAAATTAATTGAATTAATCAATCATGGGTTGGAAAAGACAAACGAGAATAGTATTACATGTCTGGATGGGAAACATTGTACCAATACGAACATTGTGCAGTACATATAGTAAACATGAAATTCAATATCCCTTGTCTTGATTTTGAAATTGAAATTAGTTTTGGTTGCGGTTGAACTTGATTGCCTTTTGAAAATTTGCAGAAATTTTCACTTTGATTGCTATTTTCTGACAGCCAAAGAGACTGTTGGTTTGGTTTTGACGCGGATGCTGATTCTGATGCTGATGATGCTGTATGGTGATGATGATGTCGAAGAGGAGATTGTCCAATCGATTTCAATATTCTTTGGTGTGTGTGTTTGTGTGGAGCATGCGATTCCGCTCGTTCCGTCAGCATATTTACATTAATTATTCAATAATCAATTCCAATTCGAGGCTACCAAATTATTACAGACGCAATTACCGTCGTCCAGACTACTGAATGACATACAAATTAAAATTATCGTAACTATGTGCATACTTTTTCACATTATTATTCAACCTGTCGTCAGCGTCATCCTCGTCATGGTCTTTATTGCAAATTAGTTAATTAGTACGGTATTGCACGAACGTAATACATATATGTAAAATTCCATGTTCACAACTTCTTTTAACGAAAACAACTATTTTGACTTAAAAATCAAAAGCGATAAAACGAGCACGAAGTGCAGTGTTTGTGATTTTTACCGGAGCGTAATTATTATCCTCGTGCTTACTCTGATAGTACATACGTAGAATTGGTAATGGAATAGTATGGGAAGTGGATGATGGGAACTTAAATCTACATATTGCTATACATGACGGTATTCTAATATCAAGATCTATACATACATCCCGACTCACAGTCGATTACAATTACAATACAGCCACTGACATTTTTAAATGACGATTGCAAAACTGAGTGGCAAATACCAACGACTGCACATTTAATCAAGTGACGTAACCAATAAGACAAATAAATACAAGTTGATACAAATCGAGTACATCTAAATAATCTATCAGTGACATTAGTTCATTATTTCTACGTACAGTTACGCGAGAAGGTTTTGTATTATGTGTTTACGTATAATAAGTATGTACGTCGCAGTATACCTAGGATCATATAAATGCATTTGCATTATATTACCATAAATTCCATTACTTAATTTACATTTAATTTATCTGTACTTTCCAAGTTTAGTGTCATCATTAACTTTAGAGCTTACATACTAGTACGTATATTTGAATTGATTGATTTTCATTTACCATATTACAATTTTCATCTTTCTCTCCCTAAAGAACAAAGTTTTGAATTTTTCTCGTATATCATGCAGTCACAACGATTCCCTACTTCACCTTTCTTTCTCCCATTGTCATATCTATCGCACCTCAAAACTCACTTTCCCATCTCACATCCTTCCAGCCCAACTTCCTCCTAAGCAGTGCTTACTAGGAGTTTTACACACGTATCTTGTTTCTTTTGCTTTTATCGTTTTCTAATTATTATATTGCTATAACTGTCACGTCAGCTGTATATACTCATGGTTTGTCAGCATTGAAAGTTTTTTACAAATTTCAGATTAAATTCAAAGTCAAGTTTCAGTGTTGGATTTCAAGGTAATTATTTAGTATTAGTAAATTGTATGTAGTTGCATTGCACTGCGCACTGACACTGACTCCAATGCCATCAAAATCAGCTGCCTACTTCTTGTCTTGCACATTTTCCTTTTCTTAATATTTCTAGAGCTAGGTAAAAATCATATAGTTGGACATGTCAATGTCATTTTCATGGGTCATGTTTCTCTGGACATGACCTGTCAGTTCTGCTTTGACCAAGTAAAAAACCAAAAATCAAACTTGAGACTTGTGTACATACGTGTAGCTAGCGTACACGTATTCTAGGGGACAGCTAATTGTTATTGTAATAACAAGTAATATTATTGTGGTAGGATACTAATATCAATATCAACATCAACGAAAACGCAACAATGTTTCATAAAAGTTGACTGCTCTCCCACGTTACCGCAGTTTTGCTTGTGATCTTGGAATCGGGTTCCGTGCAAGTAAAAGTTGGGTATAGGAAAGGTATGGCGAGCTCTACATCTAATTGTATAAATAATTAAAATATTATTTGAACATTGTTGCCGTCATGATTAAAATTAAAGCAGCATTAACTAATGTAATCAACTATGTGGAGACATAGCAGTACCCATAATAATATTATTTTTGATATTAATTAATAGCAATAGCATCATAATATAATATAGTAGCAGCATCATAGAGTTTTTATGACCTGTGTTTGCTCCTCTTCCTATTTCTTCCGCTCTCACACTGTAAATATAGAATAACTCTTTAGCTACCTACGATACACCTACTAAAATTACTTGTATATAATTACTTAATAATGAGGTCAAAAACATACGTATATTGGTTGAGTTGGATGTACTGTATTATTTGGATATATATTTATAAATTGTATTTGTGTAGCAATATGATGGCTATTTTGTACTAAAGCAATACGTAAGCCGGTCATACTACCTACTATTATCATCTTATACTTTGTTTCTTTCACCTTGTCGTCATTTTAACAAAATTAATTTAGTCGCCTTCTAACCAACTGCTATGATTCTGACTTATTTGCTGGTAATGCGTCATGTGGGTCTATTGCTCACCCTTGTGTCCCACATGTTCGAAACACCTGACCACGAGAATGCAGGATGAGACATTTACTGAAATTAAAAAGCATCGTTTACTCATTCAGCGGACCAGTTACGTAGTTCTCTTCATCAACTTTGTTCATTACAAAGACTACGGATTCTCAAAGATAATTAAAAATGATCGACTTTACTCAACGAATAGTTTTGTGTCATTTGTGGTCGAGTTCATTGGAAACGAACGATTGTAATGAAATATAGGAAATAAAAATAAAAATAATGAATTATTAATATCAAGTGTACACGTAAAAGCAAACGCCCACAACATATTCAACAGGAGAATTATTCAAATCAAATTCAGAAATCAGCAGCTCCGCGCAGTGTATAAAATATTTAAGAGTTAAGACTGATTTGCTTGTTTTTTTGTTAAACTTTGCTGACAAGATGAATGTACATATTCGTGTTTGTGTGTGTTTGTGTGTGTGAAGGTGGTGTGTGTGTTGTGGTTGTATGTTGTAAGAGACATATTTGATTTAAGAGATTTATTTGGGTGGAGGTGAATCTATAGGAGAAATGTGATCATCTTTCATGAGAGAGTCTGACCCAGGTGAACCAACCAAACCTTTTCCATCCCCATTGACACTCCCCATTAGGTTGAGACCACTGAGAGCACTGAGACTCATTTTGCCATTTAACTCGCTACCCCCACCAGAAGATGAATGATGATCATTTTTGTTGCTGCCCTTGTCCATTTTACTCTTGCTATTATTATGAGAACTAGAGTCATTTCGTTCATTACGGTCACGATCCTTGTTGGAATCTCGATCTTTATGCTTCTCCTGCTCTTCACGTTCCCGTCTCGCTTGCTCATTGATCTCCTTCACGGCTCGTAGCTCTTTCTTGAGTTTCATGCGACGATTCTGAAACCAAATCTTGATTTGTCTCTCCGTTAGACATAGAGCATGGGCAATCTCAATTCGTCGTCTTCGGGTCAGGTAGTGATTGAAATGAAATTCCTTCTCCAATTCGAGGGTTTGGAAGCGAGTGTACGTTTGACGACCACGACGTCTAGGACATCCATTTGGACCCGTTGTCCAACAGTCTACAGAACAAAACATATTCCACATGACTTTTTCATCTTGTTTTCAATTTTATTTGCCAACGTTAAAGTTGCGATTAGAATAATATTATGGCCTATAATTTATGTAGGAAGCCCATCCTTGCAGACTCTAAATTCAGACGAATAAAATTTAAATTTATTGCGTAGGTGTATCCTTTTACCTTTTATCCCACATGGGTGTACTACCACTAATTCTCACCAAACTCACATATTCCACTCCACAAAGTGGACTTACGTGTTAGGTACCGTGTAATTCTACAAAATGTAAGTGTCTGCACTCTCACTCACTCTGAGTCATACGTATTTATAAGCTTTTATTAATTTTCATTCGAATCTCTTCATCAAGATCAATTCATAGGCTAGTAAGCAATGCAATATCCTACTCACACAAACATTCAATTGTACACAAACACGTAAAATGACTTTTTATGCGCCAATTGATTACTATCGCTATCTAACCATTGATCTTGAAATTAACTTGAGTAATTTCCTTATAATTTCCTACATCGTCTGTAGCCCGATTGAATGTGATGAAAAAACAATTTATGAGTTGTTACTCTACAACATCAACATCATGAATACCAATAGCAAATGGCGTCGTTGAATATTCATTGGATCGAGAGAGAGAGAGAGACAGAATGAGAAACATGTACACTGGTCAGAGGCCAGTTAGAGGCACATCTACTCTCTTTCTTGTTGTCGACATGAGACATGAATTCACAAATAGCATTGCATTGCTTGGAAAAATAATTCCTCGCTGTAATATTCAAGGATGACAGGAATGTAATATCAATATCATTCAATTAAATTCATCTCTTCGTCCAGTAGTTGATCGTTTGTACATCATAAATTAATCGATTTGGACGTGCTGAATTTCAGACTGTAAACTTGTCAGTGGCCGTGTATACTCTGGCCTGACTCTAACAATCGCATCTGAGTTGGAATTGTAGGTAGGTAGTAAAATATGGACGCATATGCATGTTCCTGTTTATGCCTTGCATTTGTTAAAATGACAGCGTAATATAATCCGAATGAAATTGAAATCACCAGTTATACAAAATTACAGATGCTTATTACATGGAACGATGACGGTTTATAATTAAATGGAAACTTTTTAATAAGTACTTATAATAAGCGACTGCTATTACTCTTTAGCGCTTTGCCCATAAAGGGTGTGACCAAAGGACGAGTTAACTTGGTAATGTCGTTCCTATGCACGCCGTATGAGGAAAACCCAAACGCTGTGTAGACCGAGATGCTCTTAAGAGTAACAAAGTATCTCTTAATTATAACTTCAACCTGCTTGTAAAAATCCTAGGCAGGTATTACGATGAGTACATGTGTGCAATTTACAACATCGATTTAAAGTGAGTACGTAGCATGAGTGCGTTTGTAGTCGAGAGTAAATATTCATGTATAATTGAGCTGACGTCGCCATAAGGAAAATGAAAATTGTTATGGAGACACTCCAGTCCAACAAGTTTAAATAGTCAGCGTTGGTGAAGCAGGGAAGAATAGGAGCGTTCTAGGATTCAAGTCGTCTGCGAGTATATGTTACTCGAGTCGAGTGGCTATACTCACCACTGTGCAAGTTACCATTGCATATAGGCATAGACTGGTAGATGTAGCATGGTGAGAGTAGCATTGTGAATAAATACACGAATACGAGACATGAAGTGCCATTCTCATGTCTCTTTCGCTGACCATTGTTCTCCTGTTTAATTTCCCAATTTTATTTTCTTGTTGTTACTTTACGCACTCATTTAATGCTCAAAGTCACACAAAGTCCACTCGGCCATTATACATTTTTTATGAGAGCAAATAGATGAGTTAAATATTCAGAAAAGAGAAGAGCAGCCCTCCCAACTTTAATTATTATGACTTAATTTTATTTAATGATAAGAGCTGCTAGGTGCGTAGAGTGCAGTGTACCTGTGTAGACAAGTTGGAACTGGAACTGGATGAGTTGAGACGTACCGAAGGCATTCCTGTACCTCTGCTCAGATCTGCATATCCACGTAGAACGGGTAATCGTCAAGACAAGTTTCTCCTTAATGCCCTTTTTACACGTTATATATCTGTACATATCATGCTGAGTTTAAGGCTGGAAACGTAGCGCTTTCTAAGCCTACGAGAATCACCTAAAATGAGTGTGAATCTGCAAGTCTTTTGCCACTTCCATTGGCCCATGCACTGTCTTAGAAGATACAACTTTTTTCCATGGCATTTTACGCGTCATGTCAACTTCCAACGAACACCAACGTAAACTCACTCGTGTGCACCTGCTTCAAAACATCAAGGATCCACAGATCAACTTGACGCTTGATATTTTTTCGATGCAGGAAAAACATTAGTTTTCCACCCTACTGCTGGCAGAAATATATCGAGTTTTTACAATGTATTTTGTTTTAACAAGGAGTCATTTAAGACTTTCAGTTTGTGTAAAGCATTTGTTTTCACCGTATCTTGAAAAACCTACTAATGTACGTAAATTGAGTTGTTGTGCTTTAGACTATGACCATGTCGTTGATAGGCAATATTTACATTTTTTTTAACTTAAGCCATCTTTGACTTCCATCCGATTCACTCTATTTCTCGATTGCATTACACAGCTCATTAATTAGAGAAACTCTTGAGATAATTTTATGAAATGACTACCTATGTCTACTGATCCATTGTGAGTGTGTGATAAAACTCAAAATGAAAATAGACAATTAATTACGGCTTGTTCGATAATTCTGTCCTTTTAATCTCAAAAAGTCTTCTGGCGGAAAACGATGGATCTGAATTTCTAATTCGAATTCATCATGCTCAAAAAAAGTATTGAAGGTAGCTAAGTAGAGATTGGTTGGGGATATCGATACAAGATTCCACTTAGTTTGAGAGAGGTAGAAGCCAGATTGAATTGAAAACACTATCAGACAACAGATAAAAATAATGCAGGTATCTTTATTTCAGATTATACGTACGTCATTGAGAGGAGAATGTACTCACTCGCTCGCAGAAGTACGGTTAGTATTAGATTTTATAAAATTGAAGACTCATTTAGCTGCCGACTAATAGGAAGATATTCATAAAATAAGCTCCCTCATTTGA
>JAAXYX010003411.1:0-14508 GCA_036851915.1 Ptenothrix huangshanensis | reverse complement strand
AGCGTCGTATGGTGTACATCTATTGTCTTTATGATTTTGAAACTATTGAGGTGGAAAACTGAAGATTTACTAGAGCTGCAATCTGCAATACATTAATAGTAACATACGTTATAGAGACATAAAAATGAAGTCAGTTACTACCAACCAAACGTAATAAATTCTACAGTTACTACGTTTGAAATTCCAATTAAACAGTACCCTTAATATTTCTATAAAATTCGGTTCTATTGTTAAGTCCGTTAACAAAAGAATTCGAAAATTCCGACTTAATGAACTTTTCAAATTATGAATGGTGTTTAAAAGGCTTCGAGGAAAACAATAGAAACCTTAACAAAAGAATTTTGAGGGTACTAATTAATTGAAATTTCCGTCGTAGTAACTGTGGAATTTACCACGTTTGCTCGAAACCAGTCTTCGACATTATTGTAATACATAATACCTATAGACATGATTTCGGCATTTGTTTTATGTCTCAAGTATCCCTGTAAGTCTAAAAATACCAAGATTAACTATTTGTGTGAAACAAAAATAACATTGATCAGCTAAAGCAACCGAAATTATTATGATATTTTCACCCTTCCATAATTATGCTTTTTTGGGAAGTCTCATTTTGCAGCAAAAAATAGTTTTTCCCCAAAATAAACCTACCTAGGTACATAATTTTCATAATGTACACGCTAAAAAAATTGACGAACATCAACCGGATTTCTATTATTTTTTAATAGAAATCACTACTAATATCAGAAAAACCACCAATAGCGAAGCCTATTAAATACCGTATTCTACGTGTGTGTAGAGTAGGGTATCAAAGCAGGGTTTACTGCAATAACAATGAAGCAAAAGAGGGGATACACAATTAGAGCGGGCACGCTATTATGGTATGATATACTATTACAGAGAATACGGTATATCAATAGTTTGTTTCTGTTAATAATTTACCGAGCCCCACTATTAAGATTAATAGTAAAAATATTGATCTGAATGTAGAGTTTTTCGTGTTAAAATCAATGAAACCATTGATTAAAGTTATTGGAATATCTATTGAAAGTAATGGAAACTTCTATTAAACCTAATAGAATTTTATATTACCTAATAAATGTTTAATAGATACACCTATTAAAAGTAATCGGTTCTCCGGTAAAATGTTGTGCAATAGAATTTACTGTAAAAATCAATTGCTATTCCATTTTAATAGAGATACCGGTAGAAAACAAATTAACAGGATTTTAGGTTGACCATAATTTGAAATTTTACCAAGTTCCTTGTTACCAACTATCCCTATAATTTTTACGACTAATAGATACCCCTATTAAAAGGTGCTTACCGAAATCTCTATTACTGATTTTTTTTACAACCGTGTAGTTGTTTGCTTTTGCTCTTTTCTTACCAAAATTCAATTCATTATTCAGTCTTCATTAATCAAAAAATATGTTTTGATAAGAAAAAACTTGTCAGATTATACTTGTGTAGGGAGCAATATGCGTTTTGTCTTTTATTGCCTTTATTATTTGCCTTTTATGCGTTGTATCGTTGTATGTGGCTCTTAATTATGCTTCATGCGTTACGCTTTTGCAAGACTTTTGCACATTTTCGGATATATACTCAAAACGGTCGCGTGCGGGAGACGTTAATTACTATTAAGTTAATTATTGAGCTTTCGATGCTTTTCGGTCGCCTTATTAATTACAATCGCTATCATTAATACCTACGTTAAAGGTAGAATGTAATAAGAAATGCAAAGCGAGTGAACTTGTTTACGTTGCTAGAATAATTTTGCAGCAAGTCGATAGTCGATACAAGGTTTATATTTTAGAATAGGGTAGAATTTAGATTCCCTTCAAAACGCAGAATTTAAATGAATTCCTATTATTAAAATATCATTTTTGGTACAAGTAGATCGGGTTCCGGGTTGCATAAGAGAAAATAGAAAGCTAGCAAATTAGGTATATGAGATGAGACGAGAGTCGAGAGTGCGAGACGGGCCAACATTTTCGGGCCGGACTGGACCAAATTTACGGCCCAACCCATATGGTGCGGGCCGTTCGGTTGGCCCAGACCGGCCCGGCCCAGCCCATTTTGGCCCATTTACCGAGAAAAAATTAAACAAAAAATATTTTCTTTCTACTTAAATTATGTTTACTCTATACGAGCGAAAAATTGCTTTGAAAAGCATCCCTACGCATTTACTTTGCTTAAAAGTAGGAATTTCTTAACAAAAATTGGCTTTTACAGTAATTGGTATGCATTTTTTCAAACTTGTGTTGGCCCATGGGCCAATGGGCTGGTCCGGGCCGAGCCAAAAAATAATCCTCTGCCAGAATCCTCGGCCCGGACCGGCCTGGCCCGGGTTTGGCCCATGAAGTTTTGGGCCGGCCCGGTCCACGCCGACCACTACGAGATGGTAAGTACATATATGTGTAAGTTTGTAAATACATAGCTACAATAGTGAAATAAGAAGCACTAAAATAGTAAGATATTTTTTTCGAAAGTATAAAAGGAATTTAAAATGTGTTGCAAGAACTCAGGCTTAAGAGGCTTATAGTTATTACATTTTATACATAACAAGGATACCAAATGTAGTGGGTATGTAGAAATTGCAACTATATGCAACGTGAAATGTGCTGATGCAATGATATAAATTGATATAAAATGTAAATGTAAGATGTACCTACGTAAGATGTGATTTGATGATGTAAGTATGTAACGGCTTTGGTCGTAAATATATTTTCAGTTGTGAAAATACAATATTTTTACAAAAGCGATTATAAGTACCAAATAATTGCAAGTTTCCTAAAAATCACTTGAAATTGCAATTCATCCAGTTGGAGGTCAAATGGCACCTGTAATGTATTCACAATAAAAATTTTAACGGGATATACATACACAATTAATTACGTGTTAAATAATCAGTTTTTATATGTACAAGTGAACAAATGTTTTTTTTACTTTTGGATTTCTAGGCGTACACTTATCGACAGTATCGAAAGGTTAAGTATTACTTTTGAGATTGGGTTGCGGTATTTTGTTCATGGAAACGTGAAATGTCAGTTCAGTTCAGAATCAGATTTCCTGTAAGAGGTTCATTTTTAAAATCAAACCTGCCTCAAATCTACCTCTGGAGAAACTTTGTTTGGCCATTTTCACATTTAATTGTTTCATTTCAAAACTGAACCCCTTACTAATTAATTTGAACTAGACAGTTTATGTTTTAGAAAAAAAGAAAATACCACAATATCACAAAAACTGCAATCCAATTCAAAATATTATTATTACTCCACTGATGATATCTTTATCTAAATATGGACCCGTGTGTAAAGGAACTGGAAACGTCTGTGTCTGTACTGAAGCTATCATTTCAGATCTGTGTTCGCCATTTGTTACGAATTCTACTACCGGCTGATTTAAAAAGAGCAGTAATCAATATTATAGTTATCATTTTAATTAAGTCCGAATTATTTAGCTCAAAATGTGATAAAAGAAGAAAATGCAACGTAATTTGAGCCTACTAAGGCAAGGCAGCTGGACTTAAGGCAGCCTTGAATACGCATTATTCGATGTGACCGTATGGTTGGATATCTTTTAATACTTGACGCAATGACTTACGAGGGTGTAATAATAGATAATATTAATTATCGATTTATTTATGTAATTATCATGATTTCAATATTATCTACAGTTGACAGTACGTTTCCATTAATTTATCAAGCCATAACATAAAATAAGGACAATGTAGGATTCCCACAATCTATTCTTACTTAAATCTAACTTAACGTTGATGTAAAATTATCTTAAAGCAAACAATTTTATAATAGGGGCGAACCCCAGTAGCTCTAAAGACGATGTAATGAATGTAGAAAATGTGGAAATTAGTATGGCTAAATACTTTTTTAACTGTCAAAAATTTGTTTAAAAAGTCATGTAACCATAGAGATTTTTACATTTTGTGCATTACATTGTCGCTACAGTGACAGGGGTTTCCTCCAGTCAGAGTGTCCTATTTCTAAACATGCTATTACATCCTAATGTACTATTTATTTTTACTTCTTCATATACAGTCTGTCGATTTAATTTACACTATGCAATACTTAAGTCCGTAATTACAACTAAGGCTTAAATAAAGTCCCTAATTATAGTTAATAATACCTAACTGAATTTATCATTATCATTGCAGCTCCTTCCCCTGTAATTATTTCTTTAAAATTACGACTTAGCTTATGATTACAAGATACGAGTACACGAATGCAATTACGTTTACGACTACCACTTACATATCATGGTGCAAGATTCTCCCACAGTCCAATCAACTCATCTCATTACCTATCTGATCTGATGCTTAACGTCTAATTGAGGTGGATATTAATTATGGTAAGTATTACAGCACTCCCTAGAAGTTACACAAAGCGTAGTAATTACCTACGAACTACAATGATTAACAATCAATTGCAGTTACAATATAAAACTCAGAGGCATAACCGAAAGCACGAATGCTAAAAAAGACATGAATAAATGTACATACAGGAATAATAAAGGCACACGGAAAAATTCTATTCGAGACTCCCATTAACTAAACGCTTTTAATTACTTCGAATACTAATATGAAATAATCAGAAAGACAGGACCAGAACTAAACACAATGTTAGGTTATTATCTTATAATATTAAGAAACATGTATATAAATAAATTCAACAAGCTACACGGTTACATATTAAATTCTATTCTAATGCAAATATTCAGTATATATAATAGTAGGATGCTAAAATGAATGAACAATAGATATTCACGATTCATTAATTTTTTCTTACAAAATTAAACTAGTCGCAATTTATAAAGACAATCGACAATTATTGAAGCAGCCATTATTATTCATTTGTTACTTTTTTTTGTATCTCCTTCTTCAAAAGATAAGGTTAGTATTTTCAATTCTTGCAATTAAAGTATGAAGTTAAACTTTAGATTATTTCTAAAAGGTGAAGGCCAAGTTTTACGGCAACGGTGTCTAATGAAAGTACATAGGTTGATTATAGTTACATATATATATAATTATGTATATATATTCATCATATCATACTCAATTCAGTGTCAACTGTTACAAGATACACAACGATACTATATGATACAATTTACGATCCAATACAAAAATTCCCTCCAGTTCCATTTCATCATTAATGCTCCATGTACAGTACAGATGCACAGGCTTATGCAAAATTATAAGTATGTGTTAACTAGGTTCAGAATACTTCTCAAAACCTACATGATCGTGAATCATGCTTCTACGATATCCTATAAAATTAATTAAGTATTGCTATTTAGCGACAATGACAATGCCAATAGTTGCAAACATTTTTACAAGTTATTTACAGCTAATAGACTTTTGAAGAGCAACATATTTTAAAGTATTTTTTGTAAAATTTAATTTAATTCTTCTCAAACGCATTCCTTGTCCTCCTCCTCTATTGCGAATTAAAAAATTGTTGGAGATCCATGCCATACGTTGAAGGGTCAATAATGGAACCATCTTCAGTCATCAGTAAAAAGTTATTGTCACCCGATCCTAGCTGGCTCAAATCCACGTATGTTCCATCCTCCTAAAAATAAATTCGAGAAAAACAATTGACTGCCATATGCAATAACAGATTCAGAAAATACATCAATTAATAACTAACAAAACCAATACTAAAGGTTGACAGTTAAAAATGAGCTGCTTAATTACGTTTTGAACCAGTGCACCGGAACCAATATTGAGAATTTCCTGCGTTCCGTCCTGCTGAATGAGAAACTGTTGCGGAGCAGCCGTTGTTTCTGTCGTTATGTACTGGGTCTGCTGCTGCTGCGAAGTGGACGCACTCGTTTGCATCGAGGTAGCTGCAGCCATTTGCTGCTACAGTTGATTAAAAATTGAATACAAAAAATTATCAGTCTAATGATTTAAATTTATATTTATTATTTATCATTGGAGTAAAGGACTCACGTTGATATTATATGGCAATTGATTATAAGCTATATTTATAACGACGTTATATATTATTATAACGATATTGAAAATTAAATACCTTAATTTGCTGAGAAACAGGCGGCTGCCTGGATGGTGCTTGCGGGTTATATTGTTGCTGCAACTGGATTTGTGCGGTTTGTTGTTGTGGAGCCTGTTGCACTGCTGGAGGATTTAAAGTGTTTAAAAACGCTTCACAGTCTACCGTTTTGTCAATATATACCGCTTCCAGATTGGTGGTGGGTGGAAGACCTAGTCCACATGAACACAGAAAACCAATAAGTCCATTAAGCAAACTACCAAAAACGAATAATAACTACATAAGTAAACCCTTTATCTCTTTGAATCTATACCTTCCGTTTGATCCACTTTGAGGTCGTCATTATCATTCAACGAAAGAAACATATAAGACACGGATCCATCGGGATTCTGAACTGGAACGAGATGCACTACTTGTTCAACTGGAGTTTCCTTTTTTTGCTCTATGGGAGGGGACGCCTTTATTGTTCCCTAACAGAACAGGATTTTGCATTAACAATTATGTATAATTACTATTCGTATTAGATGAAGTTGCCTACTTTATAATTACAAGAGTTAATTAGCAGTATAATGATTACAGTTCAACTGGAAATCTTATTACGCACCTGGAGCGCCTGGCGAATGATAGAATCCTCTTCCTGATTAACTTGGGGCTTTACTGTAGCAGTGGGTTTGCCTTGTCCCACCGATGTTCCTGTTGCCATTGGCATCGAAAGCGATGATGATGAAGGTCCCGAAATAACGGGTTCTGAAGTCATCATTATATTAGAAACTCCCGCGCTCGCATTAGTAATGACGTTTGGACTGGCAATAGTATTAGCAGTGACATTGAGATTAACATTAACATTTGCATTCGCATTGGTATTCACATTAGTCTTGGGTTTGGCTCTGCTCCTAGGTGGCTTCTTGGGTGGATACGTTCTTCCCTTCGGTTCCTTCGGCTGCGGTGGTTGTTTAGGCGCAGGTGACTTTTTACTATTTTTAGGCTTCGGTTCGGTTTGAGCTTTTGAATTATTCTTCTTCTTCGGCGACGGACTTGCTGACACTGACACTGGGGATGACATTATGGTGGATGTTGTAATGGCAGGGGAGTGTGCGAGTAGGGTTCCAGGTAGAGTAGGACCAGGTTGAGTTCCTGCAGCAATCACTACCGGTCGATCCACCTCTGCTGACGTGATTAAAAATTGTTGCTGCAGGGCAACTGACTGTCGTGGTTTCTGCCGAGCCGGACTCATTTGAGGGGATTGAAGTTGAGGAGAAGGCTGCTGCCCCTGGTTCTTCTTCGTTTGCTTTCCCTTTCCTTTTCCTTTTGCAGGAGGAGTAGACACTGAAGCAGCTGTTATTGCTGGTGGTGGTGAAGCGATTGCTGCTTTTGCTTTACCCTTCCCCTTACCTTTTGTTTGTGCTGGAGTTCGAGGAGACGAAACATCAGCCGAGATTCCCGGTCCAAGACCAACATTTAATTGCACATTTAGATTCTTCTCAGCCGCTTTACTCGGCGTGGCCTTCTTCCTAGGTGGAGCCCGCTTCTTAGGCGTAGAAACTGCAGGTGAAGCCACCACTGGGGATTTTGAAGGACTAAGAGAAAGGGACCGTGGACTTCCACCTGGAGGAATTTGGTTGGGCACTGAAACCGATCCTGCTACCGGCACATGACCAACCTGATGAGGAAGTGACACACTCGCTTGCTTATTCCCAACACCAACCACTGGACCTTCATTGATAATGACCACTTGATGCTGTTGTCTCTGTTGCTTGGGTTTCGATAATGGCATTAACGGCTCCATCATCGAATGCTTCAGACCTGCTCCAGGAGTTTTTGCAACACCTGCTTTGGATTTACTTGGACTCGTTGACGTGAATGGCAGACTTCCAGCTCCCGTTCCAATTCCAGTTCCAGCAAACGAGTAAGGGGACGGCGGAGTTGTTGTTATACTTGTATTTGTAATACCAACACTAAGGTTGGCAGAAAGATTAGCTGCATTCTTTGCATCAGCTCTGGACTTATTTCCTTTCGATCCTTTGGCAGGAGTAGCATTGCCTTCACCAATTTTACTCTGATTGTAGATTGGCACCGTCTTGGTCATGGTTAGAGGGGCAACTGATGATGGCCCGCCAGCCGACATTGCCATATGGCCTGAACCTCCATGGGTAGAAACAACATTGACATTGACGTTTACATTAGAACTTACTGCAGGAAGAGGATCTAATTTTGTATTTGCAGTAGCACTGGCATTCTTAGCTGGTGCCTTCTTTCCTCGAGCATAGGTTCTCTTCGGTTTTTCCTCCACAAATTTGGGCAAGGATTTTTTCGCAAATACGGGTGTAGTTACGGCAGCAGAAACTGGCAATGATGTTGGTGTGGGGACGCTACTGGCCGAAACGGTTGAAGAAGGAAAAGGGGTTGAAATGGTAAAGGGGACCGAAGAGGAAATTGGAACTTTGGCGGATACTTGAGGCGAGGGTGAGATTTTCGGTGGTACAGTGATTGAACTTGAAACAGACATCGGAGTGGTGGATGAAATTTGAGCTCGGGCTACAGCTTGAGGCTGGCTTGGGGTTTGACGCTGGGCAGAAATTTGTGGTTGTGCTGAAGCTGAAATCGGAGATTGTGCCAAACTCTGAATTTGGGATGAAATCTGAGATTGTGCCAAACTCTGCGTTTGGGCTAAAATCTGAGGTTGAGAAGAAGCCATGATTTGAGATGGTGTAGAAGAGGGGATGTTTGCGGTGTAAGTGGTTGTTAATTGTGCTGAGACTGGGACCTGAGGTGGTAGGGTTGGAGTCGTAGATGATACTGGAACAGTTACAGGTGTTGAGGTGGCCATAGGAGCCCTTGTTGCCACATGTGCCAGGGTGGACAAATGTGTTGTTGCGGCAGCCATAGAGCCTGGAGAAGAAGCAACTACTGGCCTTCGCATGGCTACCGATGATGGTGATGGGGTGGCCAAACGCGGTGGAAGTTGATTAGCCACAGTGGTACGAGAATTTAGTGAGGACTGAATAACAGCGGGAGCTGGAGGTCTTGTAATCACCTGTGCAGGGGCAGAGGTCACCGCTGGAGTAAAGGAAGTTATTGGAACAGGGGAAGTGGTCACCACCGGAGAAAAGGAACCCACTGGCAAGGGAACCGAGGTTACTACTGGAGTAAAGGTAGTCACTGGTTTAGGAGCAGAGGTAGCCACTACTGGAGTAGAAGAAGGGATAGATATTGGGGTAGAAGCGGAGGTAGCCACTGGAGTAGGGGCAGGGGTAACCACTGGAGTAGGAGCAGGGGTAGCTATTGGAGTAGGGGCAGGGGTAACTACTGGAGTAGGAGCAGGGATAGCCACTGGAGTAGGGGTAGGGGTAGCCACTGGAGTAGGGGTAGGGGTAGCCACTGGAGTAGGGGTAGGGGTAGCCACTGGAGTAGGAGCGGGGGTAACCACGGGAGTAGACGCAGGGGTAGCTCTTGGAGTAGACGCAGGGGTAGCTCTTGGAGTAGACGCAGGGGTAGCTCTTGGAGTAGACGCAGGGGTAGCCCTTGGAGTAGACGAAGGAGTAGCTCGTGGAGTAGTCGCAGGGGTAGTCCTTGGAGTAGTCGCAGGGGTAGCCCTTAGAGTAGTCGCAGGGGTAGCCCTTGAAGTAGTCGCAGGGGTAGCCCTTGGAGTAGAAACAGGGGTAGCCACTGGAGTTGGAGTAGAAGCAGCCGCTGAAGTAGGTGTAGAAGCAGCCGCTGGAGAAGGAGCAAAACTAGTCCCTGAAGTAGGAGCAGAGACAGCAACAGGAATAGGAGCAGAGGTCACCACCGTGGTAACGGTAGCCTTTGGAGCTTGGACATTTACATCCAGAGGGACTGGAGTAACCATTGGGGACGGGGTTGGGGTAGCTGAAGTAACTACTTTAGCCACTGCAGTTCGAGTAGCCACGACGGGTGGATGAGCAGTCTTAGGAGTTACAACTGGAATGGTCATAGACGCTCTGGTAGCCGCGGGCGCCAACGGAGCCACCACTGATTTCGAAGCAGTTACAGATGATGAAGTAACCGAAGGTGATAAAGCAGTCACAGGAACTGCCGTAGTCACTTGAACTGGAGCAGATTTGACTTGTTGGCGAGAGTTTGCGACTGCAACAGGAGCAGAAGCAGCCGTTTTTATTGCTTCCGTTTTTACAGGTTTAGTTTGTTCAACTTGGACCTTAACTGGAACTCCCTTAGACTTCGTCGTCGAAGGAACTTCTGCTGGAGCTTGAACTTGCTGTTGAACTTCTATAACGGGAGTGTGCTTTGTTTCGTCAAAGTCTATATCCATAGGTTCCTCTTCGCCCACTTGACCAACCTCCGTCAATTCGTCTTTCTTCTCATTTTCCTCCTTCACCTTCACATCCACGTCCACCTCCATCATTATAGCAGGAGTAACTGATGCAGCTTGCTCTTTTGCTTCTGGAGTCAACACAAGTTCTTGTTTTAAAGCTGGCACCACTTCCTGAGTAATTTCCACTTGCTCTTCCTTCACTGCGATGTCAGTTTCACTGATTTTGGAGATTTCTTGAATTTCAGGCATTTGGGGGACTTCGGCAGATGAAATTGTTGCTGCTGACGCTGGTACTTCAACTTCCTTTGTTACAACTATACTGCTTGTGATTTCCTTAGTTTTGGATGCAGATTCTTTAATTTCCGACTCTGGTGCTGGTTCTGGCTCCAGCTGTGACTCTAAAACTGGTTTGAGAGACTGTTCCTTACTGTCCTTGTCCGTTTTCTGTTCTTGTTTTGGTCCATCCTGAGAAATTGATGGCAATGGAGTATGAGATTTAGATTCTTCAACAGATTCTTTAACCGGTGGCTTTGGGAGCGTTGGCGTTGGTGACGGTGATCCTAGTTCTTCTAATTCTACTTCGTTTTCCCTCTGTTCGTTCGCAGAGCCGGAAGTACTTGTTGTCAATGAAGAAGCATCAAAAGAAGGTAGTTTGACAGTTGTTTCCTTCATCAGTTCGTCGAACTGAGCATCGAAATCCAAGACCGTATCACTCCCTTTTACAGACTTGGACTCCGACCCTAGCTCCACTGCCTTTATCTTTGACTTTGATTGTTGCTCTGCAGCATCTTCTGACACTACTACTTTTACTACTGGCTCGACTTCAACTTTGACTTCTACTATGGTTTCTTGCTTTTTATCTGAAACAATATTAGTAGTTGGTTCAGCTTCAGACAGCAGAGGTAGATTTTCTATTTCGAAGGTGTCATCATCCAAAGTCATAGATGTTGAAGATTTCTCCTTTTCATCTATCTCTGCCTTTTCTACTTGGGATTCTGTCTTCGTTTCAGTTTCATCAACGACCATTTCATCGGTACCGGCAGCTACTTGGGACTTGGTATCTTTAGCCCTAACGCCAGTACTGCATTTCGGTTTAAACTCAGACTCATTACCAGAGTGAACATCGGGACTGACAGATTTGGAATCGGACTCACTCTGAGTTTTACTGTCTGTTCCTGACGGCGATAGCGATGACGTTTGTGTGGACTGAAGTAAGGAGTCGAAAATATTATTATAGTCCTTCTTCGTTCGTGGTTTCTTTCTCGTGTCTTTCTCAAATGGAGTACGAGGAGCATCTTCATCTCCGTCACTCCAGTCGGCAAGAATCTCATCCTTTTCGATTTTTTTGGCTGGCGGAGAAACCTTTCTTTTCCGACTGACGGGTGTTTTTTTCGGAGTAGATACCACAGTTGTCTTAATCAAAAAGAATGAAATTAGCTCAAATTCAGACTAAGCTACTAATACAATAATTAAATGATTGACATCCGCCAACTTATACTCTACGTAGGTACTACATACAAACGGGTCTATTAACATTTTAAACTCACTTTCACGGATGGTTTGGGACCTCTGCGGGAACTAGAAGTAGGGGCTGCTTTTTCATTACCTACGGTGGTCGAAGCGGAAAATACTGGAGTCTTGGATCCTCTTGGTGTCCTAGTCGTTGATACAGCCTTGGGTGAAACTTTAATCGGACTCTGCTGAGGACTGGGTGATGATTCTGTATGTGATTTTAAATGGATTGCAATGACTCCAACGCGGTCTGAGGTAAAACCACATTTGTCGCAACTGTATTTCTTGGAGTCGGTTGGTAATTGCGGTGTCGGTCCTTTACTCTTACGTGGTGCTGCTTTAATGTTTTTAAATCAATCAATTAGATATGAATATTAAACAAAACAAACATAACGTTTACTAATATATACAACTATAAAATGATTGCCATTATATTTATGTTTATAATTTATAATGCATACCTGCTTTTTTAAAATTGAATTTAAGAGCCCCCGGAGTTACAGGAGGGGCGGGAGATTTTTTCTCTTCTACAGTTTTAAAAATTTCTGCAACAATGCTCTTTCTTGGGGATGGATTTGGCGCTTCTTTGGGAATCAGCTTGTCAATTATATTTTCGTCTCCTGCAATTCAAACTCAAAACTTTAACAAATCTCCTTACAATTAATTCTGAGACAATATCACACGATTCGAAACCGTTCGTTAAAGGTACATCCTCCCAAAGTTATAATGACTTTAACATGATAGCGTGGTAAGCCCCCAATTTTTAAGGTTCGTTAAAGTAAAATTAAAAACTGCGAATACAAGATGGGAGTAGTTCTTCGGTGTTTGATAGCCACTAACCACGTAGGATTAATTCGTAGCAGAGCTAAAAGAAATACTGTAAAGACTGAAAAAGACTACTACTTTCATTAAAAGTAACTATACAGTGTTCGATTCAGAAATAAAAAAAAAATTACGTGTTCAGTAGTATAACCTTTTCTTATCTTAATAATTAGATTAAATAAGTTGAAGTATAAATCCCCCCTTTATCCACATGTACATACATACCCAAGTAAACTTCAGGTATATTTCCGGTGTTTGCTTTACCGAACTAGTCTAATTATATTATTTGTGCAAAAATCAAAATTGCAGTGATATGATGCCACACCTCCAATTCGTTTCTCCGCTTCTGCAACATCAGCTTTAAATTTTTTTAAAGATACTTCTTTCTTTTTAAGCTGGTCTGTAATAAATAGAAAGCATCGAATGAATTAACATACTGACGGCACATAATTCATAAATCAATTCAGTCTTCTTTATCTCATTTTTATGTAATTATTGTCATAATGAATAAAAATAAGTTTCGTACTTAATCCTTTGCGAATATATTCTTCCTTCTGATGCTCGTAATCACATATATTTGCAGCATTCTTCACTAAGTGACTGTAAGACAAAAATATAAAAACGGTTAAGAAAAACAATAAAGAACGAAACGCAACATTAAATTCATTATTATTACCATAGATGATAGAACATATATGTAAACCCCATATTAATTCATAATTACTACAATATGAATTAATGTAACAGTGGCTTAATAAAGTTTCGCTCCCAAAGTCAAACAGAACCCTACACCCTATAAACAATAAACGAGTAAATTCCAAGTAATCTGACTCAACTACATTGGCAACTGTCTGTCTGTGTCTGTGTTGTCTCTGGTCCATAGTCAATAGTGACAGCGACAAGCCAATTACACAATTATTATCAATAACTACAAAAACATTAGATGTAACAGAAAGGGTAGTGTTGTTGACTTTTTGTTTTGTTTTGTTGCTCTGCTGCCAGTCCTTGATTATATTGACAGCAAAGATATAACCAACCAGGAAGATACAGTACACAACAGTCAATGTAAAAAAGTAGGGATGCTTAAAATGTTTTGCTGTGGAACTTACTAATTATCCTCCTCTTCAAAAAATTGCACAACAGCCACCGGTTGCTGTTTTAATCCGCTAACAAGTTCCTCCGGGGGGTTCTCAATCTTCTCCCCAACCCACCAAATATTACTGGTCTTGGTCCAGACTAAGTTTGTTAAGTTACTCATGTTATGTTGTTCCACAGACGATGAGTAGAGAGAGGATCAAGACCAAGACTCGAGATCAGGAGACAGTGAATTATCTTCGTTGGGGAATCAAGCTCAAGACTCGGGGATGAATGACGAACGAAGGGATGCTTGGATCTAGGTTAAATATTTTTACTCAAGCCAGTGAAAGGTGATCGAGGAGGACTGAAATGTCCATTAAATAAATTTTAAAAAATAGGATAGATAGTAGTGTAATTTATTATCTAATGATTTGAATGGAGGAGCGGATTTTGAGGGCTGTATCTTTTTGTATTTGTATTTGTATTTGGGATTCTTAGTTTCTGCCAGCCGATTGGCTTGTGGCTGTAACTTGTATCATTTTATTTCCACTTCCAAATCCACTAGCCTGGCATTGGGGAACTGGCGAAAATCGAAAGCAAAGCAAAGCCTTTCCTTTGAGATAGTTCGTAAGTGATGTCATGTTTTGGGTGGGTGTGGTTGCCTTTCAAATAGTCCTAATAGAAAAGTAATAAAAAAGGTAGGGTAGATGTGAGTAATTGTGAACGGCGGGTAATTGTGAACACTTCAAAATACAATTATGTAGTAAGAGTTGTAAG
>JAAXYX010003410.1:0-14509 GCA_036851915.1 Ptenothrix huangshanensis | reverse complement strand
AGGATATTTTTAATTTTTTTATTTTTTCATAGCGGTTATTTTTCATTTTTTAAATTTTTTCAAAGCGGATATTTTATCCTTTTTTAAGTTTTTTCAAAGTGGTTATTTTTGCTTTTTTAAGTTTTTTCAAAGTGGTTATTTTTGCTTTTTTAAGTTTTTTCAAAGCGGTTATTTTTTCTTTTTTTCAAGTTTTTTTAAAGCGGCTACTTTTGCTTTTTCAAGGTTTTTCAAAGCGGTTATTTTTCATTTTTCAAGTTTTTTCAAAGCGGTTAGTTTTTCTTTTTTAAGTTTTTTCAACACGTCTTCTATTTTTTATTTTGCGCGTACTAAAATCTTCTTTTTTTTTTATCTTTTTTATGGGTTTTCAAAACCACTGTTTGTTTTCTTTACGAACGCACGGACTAACGAAACATCTTGGATGCGTTTTATCAGTGTATAAATCCTAAGACGGTGTCCGTCGTTGAGGAGACAAGAAAAAATGTCGCAGTCGTGGTGTAGCCTGGTGTATGGTTGGTTACAAGCTGATGACAATGAGCTAGGGTAAGGTACCTGTGGTAACAAGAATCTTTTTAAAATTGAAAAATCCGAAACTAAAATCTTAGCTTAGCCTACATAATAGGCACCCATTCCTGGTGATCCGTTTAATTATGCTGGTGTAACTTTAGCCCTAAATAAGTTCCGGGCATTTGTATATCTGAAGGAATGGAAGTAAAATTAGGTATAATCTTCTCAGTAATCAATGTCAAAATAACCACACGGAGACTATGTTGCAGTGTAGCAGCAGAACCAGAACCAGAACCAGAACCAGGGCCGAGCTATTTGGTGGCAAAAGCTAAAGCACCTTCTGGAGTTTTGTGGGGACGTTTAAAGTGAGATAAAGGTAAAGTGAGTCCAATCCACTACTGTTCACTCATGTCAGAGCTGTTACTGTTATACTCCACACCCATCAATGACTGTCTGGGTCTGGTCTGGTCTGGTCTGGTCTTCTCGGTGTCAGTAGCGTTAATAGGCATAGGCCACGTAAGCCTAGGCCTACAACGGATTTTTAAAAATACGCTGCCTTATTTAAGACTTACAAGAAAACGGCGCATTTTTTAAAATTTCCATGGAAACGACGCAGGTGTTTTTAAATACACAAGAAAACAACACAGGCGTTTTTAGATTTACAAGGAAAACCCACATTTTTTAAAATTTACCCTAAAACGAAGCCAATTTTTTAAAATTTACACAAAAACGACGCAGGTTTTTTTAAATGTACAAGAAAAAGGCGCCGTTTTTTTAAATAGACCCAAAAACGACACAATGTTTAGTTAAATTGCACAAAAACGACGCGGGTTTTTTAACATTTAAACGAAAACAGCGCTGTTTTTTTAAAAATGCGCAAAAAATGGCGCATTTTTTTTAAACTTTTGCAAAAACGAACCAGTTTTTTTTAATAATTTACACTAGATAAGATGCAGCTTTTTTAAATTTTACGCTGGATGACATCAAGTTTTTTCTAGGCCACGAAATTCGTGACGAAAAAAATCCTGCGGGCGCTACTGGTCGGTGATGGTCTCAAGTCTAAACTGATTGTGAGAAAAAAAGAATATCATTTACCAGAAAGAGAAACATGTTGTGTGCTACCTTTAGTATGTTTTTGTGGCAGTTGAATAGGGTACTTGTACTATACTTTTTTATTTTTAGGACGTGCATACATACCTACACAGATGCCTATGTAGGGTTTATCGCTATCGCTATCATCTTATTAAATTGCTCAGTGTGTATGCCAAGAAATAAATACGAAGCTCATTTTAACACCTTCTGCATTGCGTTACATTGCTTTGAGGAAAAGCGACGGAGGGAATATGTACATGGCTGACAACTTGTCTTGACTTGACTTGAGTTGAGTTGAGTTGAGTCGAGTCGAGTATCTGACTATTTGCTCATTTCATTATTTCAATTGCAAGTCCAAGTTTTAACACGTATTTATTTTTTTCATGTTTTAATGTCCGCATACATCCTGTTCCAGCTTCCATATCCATGTTCTGCTCTGGCTTTCTTGTTTAATGTTTATCGAGTTGGAGACCAGAAAGTAAACTACTTACGTCAAGGTACATACCACCACTACCACATGTAGTGTGACTGCGAGAGTACAGTTTCGGTTTCCTAGCACTCTTTAAACAACGAGTATAAATCATAAAACTAATAACTGTAGCATTCAGTACAATACGAGGGAAGATGGGAAGCCATGTAAAAGCTTGCTCACAATTACAATCAACTCAACGGATGAATTCCAATTGAAATGTAGTACCCATTTATTTAGGAATAAAAAGTCAAACCAAAACCAAGGTATAGGGGAATAATGATAGGATATGGACAGTGTATTTGACTCTTCAAGTAGGCTGGACCTGGCAAAGCTAAATAGTGTAGGTAAGTATATATGTACACTGTAAAAATTGATGCATCTGAAGAACTACATTCTACACGTATTCAGTATAATTACGAATTACGAATGTGATGCACTTAATGTGCGTCAAAAATATGAAAATAGAAAGTTTTGCTGTGTTTAAAAATTGCAAAACAAGAAATTTTGAAATTTAAAATTAAATTTACAATTATTGCAATAGACATTTTTAAAACGTTCAACAATTTTCAAAATAAGAATTTCCTAAAGCTAATTGTTAAAATAGAAAATTTTGAAAGGCTTCAAAATTGCAAAATTGTAAAATTTCAGAGGCTTTAAAATTGTAAAAATAGAAAATTTTGAAAGGCTTCAAAATTGTAAAACTAGAATAATTTCAGAGACTTAAAATTGTAAAAGTAGGAAATTTTGAAAGGTTCCAAAGTTGTAAAAATAGGAAATTTTGAAAGGCTCCAAAATTTTAAAAGTAGAAAATTCCAGAGGCTTAGAATTCTAAAAATAGGAAATTTTGAAAGGTTTAAAAATGGTTTAAATAGAAAATCTTAATGCCTTTTGGATGAACTTAAGATGCATCCTAATCCTAACTACTTTCATAATTACATAAAAAACAAGTCGCTTGCTACACGCATTTTTTCCTGATTTTTAGATCGTTTTATCGTTTAGTTTTTGCAGTGTACATTGTACGAACTCGCGTCATGCCTTAGGTTAGGAAAGAAAAGCTGATTGAAAAAAGTGTGATTTTTTTAGGTTTGTGGTTCTCGGAGTAAGTTGAGGAGCGGAAGTGATTTAGTAGAATATAAAAGGAGGTATTACTCTCATAGACTTTTGTTCCACTACTTACTAACAACCAATGGTTGAGCTGTCTAATTATCTGATGAGCGAGCTTAAATGAGCTAAACGTGCTTATTTCGATGTGAATCAGATAAATTTTATAACTAAATCTATAGTAAACATATGTTTTAATGATTTCAGGGTGAGACCATAAAATTTAATTGTTTCTTTAGTTTTTCATTATTCCCGAGCGGAACCTGTGATTTTTTGCCTCTTGTCACTGCTCTGCTCCTGTTTGTCCGTGCACGAGGATCTTTACCTTATCATTATCTACCGCCAGGGGTGGGGACTGTAGAGAAAAGTAATTTGATTTTTTTCAAAATTAACTTTAGCACAATTCTCCATTTCAACTCCCATTTCTTCCAACATAATAATTCACATCACATAGTAAACGCGTCCCTTCGTCTTGGTCTCGGTCTTGCATTTGGACTTGGACTTGGATTTGGATTTGGATTTGGATTTGCATTTGGATTTGTATACACATGTACTCTGCTTTTTTACTATTTGTTATTCCTATGCATCCATTTGACTCCTATTACGAATTTTATACCAATTATTATTAGGATTTCAAATTTCAAAGAGACTCGGGTACCTTTAGAACAATGGAATTATCATGATTATTATATAGGAAAAAAGAANTGCTTTTTTACTATTTGTTATTCCTATGCATCCATTTGACTCCTATTACGAATTTTATACCAATTATTATTAGGATTTCAAATTTCAAAGAGACTCGGGTACCTTTAGAACAATGGAATTATCATGATTATTATATAGGAAAAAAGAAATAAAGGGCTTACATAGGTACTAGGTAACCAAGGTACTTATTGTATTGTATCGCATCGGATCGTACTCTAGTCGACATTCTCCTTGGACTTATTTGACTCTCTCAATGACTACATTCACATCAACAGGCCGGTGGTTTTGGTTTGGCTGAAAACTCAAAACGGAAAAAGAAAACCATAAAAATCGTATAGCATGAGGATTAATGGGAAAAAATGAAATCGTTGGTGGCCGTTTAATTCAGTGTTGGAAAAGAAATAGGGGCTAGCTGTATAATTTCCATGCATTGCAAAGTTTCAAAATACAATGGAATGGCATTCAGAAAGTTACGTGCTTTTTGTCATGTTCAAATGTACGAAATGGAAAGTAAAAGGTTCGCACTTTATCGTATGACTAAGTTTGCACGCAACTTGTCCATTTCTCCATGACATTTTAATGTTTCTCCGTATGAAATCGAGTCTACATACCTATATAGTCTAGGAGTCTATATGTCTATATTATAGCTATAGCTACTGTCCCTATATAGGGATATAGGGACAGTAAATACTTCCTATAATAATCCAACACTAAAGACTAAACGCTTTCCTACTGACGATGCGATGAATGCTATGCTTTATATTATGTATGTAGCCTGTTTGTATGTAATGGTACCTATCATGGCATTGCTATTACCGCCTGCTTCCCTGCCTTCTCACAACCTGGTACTGGTACTTACTGGGAGCCACGTAAGTAGCTATGTCTATCCGTAATTATATATAGGGACAGGAATTAATAAAAATTATTGCATTGAGACTTGTGAGTAGGGCTAAATACTATTCGACTGGACTGACAGTTTACAAGTTTCCATGCTAAGTTATGAGTGTAATGTAAGTGGAAATAAATACACGCTACTTTACGTCGCCCCATTAAAGGAACATTAACATTACGGCTCTGCTGACGGGAAAAAAATATTTGAGAAATTATCCTCATAATTCACATCCGTAGAAACATAATCGAACTTTACCTTTTCACCGTCACCATCCATGTACCTATGCATCTACGTACGTATGTGTGTATGTGTGTATGTGTGTATGTGAGTAGTGAGTAGAAACGACTAACGTTACGTGCTCGGTTTTTGCCTGTATGTATGGAGGTAATAGGCGTTTTGTAGCTGCAATCACCATGTGTGTCCTCGTCCTCCCTGCTTATATGATTACTATGCATTATCTCTACTCATAGTCAGAAGGAACATTGAATAAGGTATTAAGTACGAGCAATAAGAGATCGCGTCATTCATTATACAATTACACATTATTATATCTGTACTTGATATCCCAACTTACACCAAGCCAAAACGAATACCAGTCCAAATGTTTCTTTCCGTGAAAATACATTTAGTTTTTCCCCTCACTGCGTTTCCAACAGACTTATGATGTAGATTGCAGTGCAGTGCATTACATTACAATGCAATGCACTGCGCCTATCCTAACGATAAGTTAGGATAGGCGTGTTTCCCCAAAATAATGCAATCTTTGGAGGTACACTGTAAAAACTAAAAACTAGTGAAGTGAACCGTGTTAAAACGGGAAAAGGTGCAAAAAGAGTCGAAAACTAATGTGTATTTAGGACACTTATGAATGCGGTTAGGATCCTTCCTAAGTGCATGAAAAAACACATTAAAATGCAAGTTCGCCTGCAAGATTTTCGGTTTAAACGTTTCAAAATGTCTTTTTTAAATAATTTTTCGAGCTCTTATTTTGAATTTATTTTTAACCCTTATTTCTAATTTCTTATTTTAACAACTTTGAACAATTGCAAAAATTTGTATTTTTACAATTTTTAAATGCACCAAAATTTCTAATTTTGACAATTTTGGAGACTCAAACATTTCTATTTCAATTTGGAGCTTCTCGAAATTTCCTATTTTTACAATTTTAGAGCCTTTCAAAATTTTATATTTTTACAATTTTAAAGCCTCTGAAATTTTGTATTTTTGCAATTTGAAAGCCTCCGAAATTTCGTATTTTTGAAATTTTGACGCCTTTCAAAATTTCCTATTTTTACAATTTTAAAGCCTCTGGAATTTCGTATTTTTACAGTTTCGAAGCCTTTCAAAATTTCTTATTTTAAAAATTTTTAAGAATTTCCTATTTTAATTATTTCAAACCCCTTCAGAATTTCTATTTAACAAATTTGAAACATTAAGTGCATCACGAACACATTAAAATTAAAAGTACATCTTGAACTGCACTCTGCTCTTTATAATCTCTTTAGATTTTTAGATACCTTTTGTGAATTTGAGATCCGTCCAACTGGCTTCCTAATCATACTACATAAATACGAATCCCCTTTAAGTGTTTTAGATGCATCGGGTTTACAGTGTATACATAAGTAATAAAGAGTCAAACGAGTTACATGCTATTGTTTTAGTTGTAGTAAGACTAACTACATAACTGATGCCTACGAGGTCTACAACAAGATTACAGATCCTAACAATGAGAATTGAGCAGCGACAAATACAAAATACAATACAAGCCAACCCAAAGCCAACTCCAAAGTCAGTCAGAAGTTTACTCTTGGACCATTGTAATATCCCACACTGCACTGCATAGTTAGAGCGTATCAGCATCAGTTAAAAGAAAGATACTAAAATACCTGCCCATGTATGTACCTACGTTACGTTGCTTACATTGCATTGTACAGAAAGCTACTTCATCCTAATGCGTAATACTTGGATGACTGGAGTAATATGTTGAGAGCGTAATATTTTATTTCTGTAGCTCATGTTCAATTACCTGCCTCTGAGTAATTTTAACTAGTACTACACATGAAAACTCGGTTGGATTGAAGATTGGAGCTCACCAAGGTAAATGTTGAGTGGAGAACATTGTTGCGTTGCGTTGGAGGGAAACAAAGTGAATCTAAATACTCGTCCGAAGCATAACCGAACCAAGGGATACGTACCTACATACATACATCACACACACACACACACACACACACACACAGAGTCCAGACAGACGTAACAAGTTGAGTGTGTATGTCTGTACCTACCTACCTACCTACATACACCACTCGTGGTATCGTCTGAGTTTTAAGATGTAATTAAAGATTTCAAGTTGAGTTGAAAAATGAGAGGAGAAACATATTTAATTTTTACAGCCTTCACATTATTCTCAGCTTGACAAATGGGAAAGTTGCAGCCAATTGCTTTAATTGCCAAGTGCGACCACGAGTCTCATTATTAATTGCAACTGTCAGATGTAGAATAATAAAATAATAGAGAAACATGCATGTATGTGCCCTAACACATGCCTACATACACACTTCAAACTTCAACCACATACTAACACAGTCATTACGATGACAGTAATAAGAATAATATATTGGAGGTAAGAACGTGTTGTATCAGTAGTTGTAGGTATCTGTGTATTCTGTGTGCTTCCCCTCCATTACTAAATGTATGTGTAGGTATGTGTATGTATCTCCCTTTCTATCCTCTGAGCCCTCTCTCTACTACAGTAGGTTTGACACGCATACGAATTACAATTATTAATTAAGTGACAACTTGTTTAGAGAAAAATGAAGGCTTGCTAGAAACTGGAGCCTTGTCATTTTGCCAACTTGATTGGCTACATTAATGTCTTGGGTATAACTCAATCTTGATGAGAGTACAGTAAAGTTGCAGTTGTTGAATGACTGACTATTCACTCTCTGCCCTCACTTATCATCTGCAGTCTCTATTCCTCATTACTTTTCCACTCAGATTCAAAGATCATTAGATATTTCTCTCCATGGGTCTCTCTCTCTCTCTCTCTCTCTCTCTCTCTCTACCCTCCTCTATTATTTGAGGTCACAGTAATTTGCCAGGCAATAGTAACAAATCTTCAATTAAGTTTCCAATTAAGCATAATTAAAATATGATTTGAATTTCAATGTTAATTTATAAGGACACGAGAGAACTAGATACGAGATAATGGATAGATGAATGTTGAATTTGAATTTGAATTTGAATTTGAATGCTGAAGCTATTTCGCTCTGGGCGATTCGTATGTGTGGCTGTGGCTGTGTCTGTGTCGTCTCGCAACAGTTTGTGGAGGAAGTTCAATACAGTTGCTGTCTCCTGCTCATACTCATTGCAAAAACTTGACTCGCACTCACTCGGCAGAAAGGAGTAGAAGCAGAAGCAAAAGCAAAGGCAAAAGCAAAGGCAAAGGCAAAGGCAAAAGCAATAGGCAGAGGGAAAGGATCTTTGATTGAAAGACCGGCCAGCCTCTTTTCCACCACGAGCAATGTTCATGTTAATGAACGATGCTTCATGACGACGACGACTCAACTCCAACAGAACAGCATAGCACATGAACATGAACAGTTCTAGGAAGACATAAGTAACTCAACCAGACCACAATCACAGAGTAAGTTAATTATGACGAGAGATGACTTTGATTTTAATACGGACCCATAAATTATAAATTACACACCATTATGTGGATCGTGGTTTTGCTTTTGTTCCTATCAGCACTTGTTTTGTTTGCCTTGTCTGTCGTTCGTCGTCCCTTCTTCCTTTCTTTCTTTCTTTCTCTCTTTCCTTCTGTCTGTATGTCTGTCTGTCTGTCACTACACTACATCCAGTTGTCTGCTCCACATCAGGAATAATTACACAGATTACACAGCGATTCAAATTTTAATTTGGAATTTATATGGAGGATTAGATTAGATGATTTGGTCGTGCTACCCCATGCCATAATCACACAATACCTACTTACTCGTGTGTAGGAATTATTACTCTCTCATCGTCAGATTCGCATTAATTATTAATTCGCAATGGCCTTGTTTGTTTTTACTTGATCTGTAATAGTAATAGTAATCATCATATCATATCATATCACAGTCACATCCATCCATTTAGTTAAAGGAGAGCAGAGTAATTTGTTTGAGTGAGACAATTACCATTGCGTTACATTGCATTGCATAGCATGGTTCCACCAAAGGCTGATGATATTGATACATATAATTACGGTATGTGGAGTAAAGGTAAAGTGCACGTCAGTAATGCCATAATTAGCATGCATCAAAAAATAAATGAGAATTTTGAGTGGGAAAAATTAAAAATCAGCGTGCATCCTAGTAGCTGATATTTGACTGTGATAGGAATGAGGAATGATTGACGTGGTGAAAACCGTTTGAAACAATAACAATAAATCGTGACAGAACCTCAACGCCTTCTAAACTTCCAACGCCAACGCCAAAGCCAGAGCCAAAGTCAAATCCAAATCCAAATCCAACCCCAACTCCAACCTTTCAACGCAACACGAGCATTATATTATTATATTACGCTTATACTCACTCCACTCCTCCATATCCATTTACACGATTAGGGTTATGATACGATTACTCATGTGTGTGTAGTCGAGGCAGTCTCTCCATTTACCAGGGTATACTTGGAGCAAACCAGTAGCGTAAACAGGCGTAGCCCCCGTAGGTCTAGGATAATAATACATAGTAATTTTTAAAATACACTGACTAATTTCTATAAGATTTCCACGAAAAAGACCAAGTTTTTTTTAATTTACACAAAAACTATGCCGTTGTTTTTAAAATTTAAGCAAAAACGGTGCAGTATTTTTTAATTCTCACGAAAAAGCCACAGTTTTTTTTAAATTGACGCAAAGGAGGCGCAATTTCTTTAAAATTTACAGAAAAACGGCGCAGTTTTTTTACATTTACGCAAAGGAGGCGCGATTTCTTTAAAATTTAAAAAGACGGCGCAGTTATCTTATAAATTGACGCAAAGGGGGCGCAATTTCTTTAAAATGTATGCCAAAACGACACACTTTTTTTGACTTTGCACGAAAACGGCTCATTTTTTAAAAATTTACACTATGTATGTACACAAGACGCAGTATTTCTTAATTTTACACTTGATGAGATCCAGTTTTTCCAGTAGGCCTCGTGGCGAAAAAAATCCTGCGAGCGCTACTGTATGAAACTACATACAGTAGTCTTGGATATACATAGTAGTGTGTTTACTTGCTGTGGGATTGAAAACTGAATATTGACTAGGTGAAGGAGTGCGAGTGGAAGTGATGACTAGTGGATTGGTAGGTGCATTATATGATTACACATTACACATACAGATGTTTGAGAGAGAGGAGAGCGCAACACGTTGGATTGAGATTGAAGTTGAGGAGATGAGTGTAAATAAGAAGGAAGGGTATAGGGTATACCTGTATCTGTATTATGCATATTGGGTTGGGGACTATAGGTAGGTACTTCGTGTGTAGAACACACCGTAATTCACTTGTAGATGTAAATCTTTTGCCACCTGCCGAATTCAGCTCAATTACCCTTCGTCCTTTGCCACACTTGACCATTCATACTGATTTCGACCCAGTCTCGAGTGTAATTTGGCTGGATTAATAGACAAGATTCTCCGAGTTGCTCGTCGCTCAGCTACGTATTATTACTCAAAGGAGCAAGTGCGATGTGAGTAAAAGGCATTAATAGCAATATCTGTAATAGCAGACTTGACTTGACTGGACTGGACTGGACGGGTTACACTCGAACACTTGTCTTCCACTTGTCTGTCAATCTGAACACAATCAAATTATCTGCTAATCCTGAAATGTAATTTATATAGAGCAGTCTCCTAGTGAGCACAATTATTTTCATGTGGATGCTGATGATGATGATACTTGCCATGACCTTTGTACATTTCGTGCCTACATTTCCATTATCATCACTTCCACTTCCACCTCCATTTCGAATGCACCTTCTGGTTGTCCGTGTACGTGTATGTGTACGTGTACGTGTACGGCTGCCCGTGCGTAAAAAGGGTACGGATTTCCATTTCGAGTCTAGTCCTTTGATCCTGATCATGTAAATCTTTACTTTGCACTCGTTGCGCATTGTCAGTCAGGGAGTCGTTAGCATATTGATTTATTTTTTAATTAAACTTTACTCGACACGAGCCACAATCTTCCCTCTCGTTTTTCATCTTCGTTCTTTTAATCTAATTTAAATCGGATTGCAGAAGGTGCGGATGTGGATGTGGATGTGGATGTGGATGTGGATGTGGATGTGGATGTGGATGTGGATGCTGTGGTGGCAGGCAGATGATGTTGATGGAGTTGCAGCTACTCATCTACTCAAGTGAAGAAATGTTTTTAAAGTTTTAAATTTTACTTCTTCTGGTTTTCCATTTAATATAATAGGTAATTTCTCCTGTTAGTTTCTGCTGTGGAATGTATTAGAGTGACAGTGCGAATTTTTTTTATAGAGATGGATATTATGCAAAAATGTTGAATACTGTCATTTATGTTGGGGATTTTTTGGTGCTTAACACCTACCTTGTAATTTATGCACATTGGAATAATTATTGGTCATGCAGAAGGGTATAGGAGAAATGAATACGGTGTAAAAACTAAGGAATTATAAAACAGAATTAATTTAAAGCGCCAAAAATTTCTCGTATTTGTGATAATTATGTAGGCAATTGGATGAATGTGTCTTAAGTGTATTTTTCTAAGTTAAAAATTTTGAATTGTTTCAAAATTTTTTATTTTAATAATTTTAAAACCTTTTAAAATTTTTTAAATTAAAAAAAAATTAAAATACAAATTCTGCATTTCAACGTATTTGAAACCTTTCAAAATTTCTTATTTGAAGGAATTTGAACCTTTCAAAATTTCTTATTTTAAACATTTTGAGCATCTCAAAATTTCTTGTTTTAAACATTTTGAGCATCTCAAAATTTCTTGTTTTAACAATTTTTAAGCATCTCAAAATTTCTTAATTTAACAATTTTTAAGCATCTCGAAATTTCTTAATTTAACAATTTTTAAGCATCTCAAAATTTCTTAATTTAACAATTTTTAAGCATCTCGAAATTTCTTAATTTAACAATTTTTAAGAGTCTTAAAATTTCTTATTTCAAAGATTTTGAAACCTTTCAAAGCGTTTTATTTCACTGACTTTGAACCCTATCAAATGCATCACAAAATAAGCAAATTTAAAACACTTCTTGAAATTTTAGACGAGTTTAACGTTTTAAGGACGGCTTATATAAGTAAAAATAACATGGTGCCTTATGGAAATAACATAGGGGCAAATTCGTCCCTGTCGTCCTTAAGAGGTTAAGATTCTCTTTAGATTTGTATACGCACTTGATGAGTTGAACTTGAAATCATGCATCCTATACTTTCATAATTATCCGATCCGAATGGTTTTCGGAATTTAAAATACATCCGTTTTGACAGTGTACATAAATCTCCATAGAAGGAACATACATATCTACATACACAGTGGTACATGGACCTTGCATATTCTCCCCCGCCTGGATGAGAAATTAATGAGGATGGCCAAGTGTAGATAATAAAAACGTTTGTGAATTTGAATTGTGACGGGGAAAATGGGAGGCTGGAGGGGAGAACAAAGGAGATGTTATGGCTAATGCGTCCATAACTTGTGCTCCATTGTATAAAATAAACTTTTCTTTCTTCTCTCTCTCTCTCTCTCTCTCTCTCTCTCTCTCTCTCTCTCCTATTTGCTCTTTTCTGTAAGTTTTGCATTCAGATGGCATCTATAATATAGACTTGAGTATCCTAGTCTTAGCGTATTGTCCAGATAAAATATTTTATGATAATAGTAAATATTTCGCGAATCATGCTGGTTCTGCCCACATACACAGTGCCATAAGTAGTTGTTGGCGGGGATGCACATTCTAATATCTCTATACTGAACATACACACACATACATACGTGAACAGAGAAATGCCTAAACATGCCTCACAGTTCACAGTACAGAACAGTGGACTATTGGCTACGCCACAAGTGTAGGAGATTTGGTAATGGGAATAACATGCCACTCATGACTGTAAAGGGTGACTGGATATCTATTCGTTTTTATCGGACTCCGACAGGGCCGAACCAGAACCAGAACCTGAACCAGAACCAGAAATGAAAATGAAGGAAAGAGTCTGTATACTATACAGTTGTAGTATATAAGTACCTACATACGTATATTATGTAGGTACTGCAGGCAGAGATTGTACTAGACTATAGGAGTGAAGTGAAGTGATGGAAGTTTAGCGTTACATCGCCTTGTGTTCCGTTCCTTTGCGTTGCGTTACGTTGCGTTGGTTTGGTTTGGTTTGGTTTGGGAGGGAGGGAGGGAAAGGAAAGGGAAAAGCAAGGCAGAAAGCAGAATGTTTAGCCTTCGCGTTGCATTATGCACATTGTCCATGTACATGGGAACAAATGACATTGGCTATGTATATATGGTAATGGCATGCTCACATTTTGGCTGGTTTAGGTTGAAACTTGCCATTTGCCTGTGCCTATCTGAAATGCAATGCATGTTTTAGTGTCGTCGGAAAAAGTAGGTTTATTGTGACAAGCGGTCGTAAAATACGCTGAGCCGACCCCATCGATGGCCCCATAAAGATAAGCTTTTATTTTATTCCCACTAAATAACCATTGATTCATGGACAGAAACTATAATCAAAGTGTCAAGCGCTGAGCGCAAATCAAGGAAAAGAGGAGCGGCAAAGCCCACTGGAGTCTTCTATCCAAAGTCGTAAGAATGACTATCTCTCTCTCTCTCTCTCTCTCTCTCTCTCTTTGCTCTTCCCTTTACTCTCATACTATGTGGGCTACTCTACTCCTTCACTTCCACCATTACCATCCACATTTACCATTCTTCTCCACGTCTAATTTTTAATTAGCCTTTTACCATCCATCTACCCATCCATCCGACCATTTTACCATCCACATCCACATCCACATCCACATCCACCCTTCTGCACTGGCACCCGTACATTATATCTACCTGATCCAAGATACCAATGCATACAGATAGACTCTCTCTCTCTCTCTCTCTCTCTCCATCTCTTACTCTGTCACTCAGTACATACAGAATTCTTTCCGCTTTTTCTCCTCCTTTCCTCGCATTCCATCTTCACCCTTTTATTTTCCTCCTTGCCCATATCTTTCCTCGGTGCTTTAACCATGATAACATTATTTGGGCGTACCTTTTAATCAGTAGCAAATTCTGTCTCGTAGAACAGAAGAGAACCTTACAGCTGCTTCCATTATTCACGTAGGTATATGAGTATGTAAGTATGCATGTACATCGGACCTGGAATTCCCAGTGATTTTTAAAATCCTTTGATTTATTCTCGAGCAGTAAAATGAATAGCAACCAGCTTTTCTCATAGCCACGAGGATGAGCATTGAGCATTGTGCATTCCTTCTCTTGACTATCTCAATTACATTTAAATTAAGCAAACAAATCCACACTTATTTCTGCGCCCTCGTAGTGATGGCCATGATGCCGTTAATCATTGCTCTGGTTCTGGCTCCACTTTATCGTTAAAAGGAAAGCTCTGCTTCAACTTCTCTTTCATCCACTATCCCGTTCCTCCGTGCGACGACTCAAACCTGAGAATTAATGATGATCAAGAGGAAAGAGCAAAAACTAGAAACATTGAATTTCATGGGATTTTTCCCATC
>JAAXYX010003409.1:0-14513 GCA_036851915.1 Ptenothrix huangshanensis | reverse complement strand
ATATCATGACATGGAAGTTAGTATAGGATGATGAATGCACAAAGAACGGGATCTTGAGGAAATCCGGTGATAAACCTTATAGATTTGTGTTAAGTAGACATATACGCACGTAGGTTCTCTGTCTCTTACTTGCATTCTATTCTCTCACCCTCGAATCTTCGTTTGACAAAAACTCCTCCCATCTCATCTTGCATTATCTTTATCTATCCATAGTTGAAACAACTATTCGAAAATTTTCCATGTATAGAGGACGAATAATAGAATTAACATCAAAGTCGACCAAAGAACTGCTCCAGATAATGATAAGAAATTATAACTTGTGGTATTTCAACTCACCCGGTACTTGTGTACTCGTTGGCATTTAACACAGAGTTCGACGACTAATGCGGTCAGTTCCAAAGGTAGTTCTGGGCGTTAGCTTCAATTCTCTTAATAATCAAAAAAATCGTGTACTATACAATTTAGTAAAATAATTACAAGTTACAATCCTGAAACATTGAAGTTCAAGAACAAATTTAACATCGTATCCAAACAAGGTAATTAGCTTAGACAGAATATATAATAATTGTTAAATATTGGACTATTTAAAAAAATAAGTGATTTATTATTTAATTTTCAATAATTACCAAATGATGTACTTTTGACATTAGGACATTTTAAAATGTTTGAAGTGGATAAACTCGTCTTCCTGCTTATTACACTGTATCCCATTTCAACCGTAGGCAGTGCCTATCCTTTCCGAACCACCTCAGGCTTGTATGAAGAACAACTTGAATCTCCCATATTCTACGACACCTTTGTCCCCATAATTTATAATTTCCAGTATCCCACATGGACAAATCTCGATATTACTCTCAGAGACTGGAGAGGACTATGTCAAACGGACGCCTTCACCCCCAGCTACACCTGCCCCGTGTTCTTCTACCTGGAAAGATTTATTGAACGCATTCAAAATGAGATTATTAATCAGTCGACGAAAAGTTCGATTCAAAATATTTCATCCCCCATCCCCACTATTAGAAACAGATGCGACAAAATTCAGCGTCATTTCCGTGGTCTAATGATTACCAAAGCAGCATTTGATCAATACGTCGATTCCTTGGTATCATGCCACGTACCTGGAAGCTTTGGAATAATAAAAAAAATGAATCAAGAATATATCTACAATATAAAATATATTTACCGCATGATGGTTAGTAAATTCGAGGCGGAATTTGCGACCAAAACAGGCTCCACTGATCGTCTCGGTCCCGCCTACTATGTTAATCAAATTACGGCTTCACAAGGGATAATGTTATTTAATTACTGGGTGGAACATACCCGATGGGAAAATGCTGTGAGGACCTGTTCCTTGCAATTGATACCGACAACACTTGTTAAACCTGGGAATTTGTCGGAGGCACTGAATAAACTGGATGAAGAAGTCAAACAGAACAAAGTGTATTCATTATCCATTGCAGCCAATGAGACGTCGGTGTATGCAATTTCCCCGTTGGCAGATTGTACGCTTACTGACGCGGGAACCTTTGCTGTTCGAATCCTTGTTCCAATTAAAAGAAGGTCATTTAATCCAAAATTGGTCAAGTTGCAACCTGTTCCGTTCCTCCTGAACGACAACCAAGAGACTTTTTCAGTTTGTCAAATATTTGGTTTGCAAGGTACGTATGTCTACGATGAGATTAGTGGTTACCTAACTGAGTCAAATTGTCAGCCAGGAGCTCTGTGTCAAGTAGAAAATACTGCTAATATTCCGCTACCTAACCTTTGTGCCTCTTCGTATTTTGCTAGTAATCTAATGGACGTTAAAAAGCATTGCTCTTTCGAATGCGAGAAAGTTGTTGATCACGTGAATCCCCGCCTCCCCATAATACGACGTGTGGCTTCCGATATTTATATTGTTACTGGTAATTCGAATATCGAGGTAGTTATAAAGTGCGAGGGGAAACGGGACCAAATTGTCAATCCGGATGAACTGGGGTTCCATAATACGACGTGTGGCTTCCGATATTTATATTGTTACTGGTAATTCGAATATCGAGGTAGTTATAAAGTGCGAGGGGAAACGGGACCAAATTGTCAACCCGGATGAACTGGGGTCTTTAGAAATCATTTTGCCTTGTCAATGCTCGTTGAATTTGAGAGCTGAAATTTTCTTACCAGAGCAACCATGCGGGCAAAATCTCACTATAACTCAAATTATGCCTATTCAATTTTTCAACGAGCAATTTCTATCTAATAATTCTGACTTTGGCTTTAACTTGAGCAATTTCACCGGATCGTTTGAAAAAAGTATGATGGAATCGAAATTACTTAATTCTGCAAGTGTATCGGAAGCTGTAGGTGATGCAAGTGAAAATACTGTGTCATCTGATTCTCAGAAATTAATCGTACCGCAGATAGATTTAGAAAGCGGAACTGTGCTGACAGCAACTGATGAAGGGTCCCAGGTTGGCACTAGAGGAGAAGCTGAAGCTCGGAAATCAGCGGCTGCAACAGGTTCAGAGTCTGTATCAGCCGTCGTTTGGCTTTGGGTTTTATTTATCATTCAATGTTGCCTTTTCATTATATTTGTTGTACTGGTTTCAAAACGACTAGGATTTTTCTGTTATGGAACAGGATTTTTATTCCAAGATCAAAGCAGATTAAGTTTTGATAATCCTCTGGCACAAAGCAGTCAAACTGTTGGTGAAAGTTCTCCTAGTTCAAAATATGATATGCAAAATGGATCCCATTATGAGATTTGAATGTAACTGATTGTAGTTTACATTGGGTGAATTATAAGAATGAGAAAACAATTAGTAATCGTTAAGCGTCTGTAATAGCCGCAATTGCGCAACACCTATTTGCTAAATATAAGTAATTAATGTAAGTTTATAATCAAATTACAATTGTGTGTCGAAAAAAGCCCGTAAATCAGATGTAGTAGGTCGTTGCGTAGAGTTCTTAATGCTAAGTTTAAATTCTTTAAAGCCACACTTAATAATTTCCCTTATTTTTATTCTTTATTTAATCTTTTATATACTATAGTAAATTTGGTATATATTTAATTATATACTTCAATCTTGTTTAAAGTTTTAATTTAAACTATATAATTAAACACTTATGGGGTGAAAAACAAAAAGGTCAATATTGAATAGTTCTGAGCAATTTTTTCTGTATCTCACCAGTACTCCATTCATTTTGCAATTCACATTGTAGTTAACAATTATATTATAGATACTGATACTGATGATAGTAAGATCTCTAAATAGAAGTGCTTATAACTGATATAATTGAGTTAGCAAGTGTAATCGAACTGGATTCTTTGAATAATGTATTTTGTGATCACATACCTACATATGTAATAAATCAGACCGAAAGGCCGACGTTGTAAACCTAATTTTAAGCCCTTCTGGTTTATAACTTTCATTATGGTACCGAGGTAGTTGTCAAATATTATTTGTGCGTGATATTTAGATACAAAATTTAAATCACCTCCGGACAAACTTCTACCGTTAAAATTAGTGCATTGTTTTCGGAATGGGACCAAAATGGGAGTATGGGGGATGGATGGGATGGTGATGGCGGATTATCATTGACATTATTAGCACTAGCATCATGTGAAAGTTACTGTAGATACCAAAAAGTTTTATTCAAATGATGCAATTCTATAGCTTATTATTTTTTTGCTACAACTTCCGTCATAATCATCATTTTTTCAAATTTTTACCTTCTCTCATAGACACCCGCATAAAAATAAATTCATTTAAAAGCCTGCAGTCTGCTTGTCCAGTGGATCCTTTCCAGTTCTACGTTTGTTTGTCAGAACCTCTGTTGATGAAGCTTATACGGAAGAACAATAAAACAAAATAAAACAACAATAACGTGCAGCAAATAGCAAATTTATTATGAAATAGCTTACAAACAAACTTACAATTTACAATACATAACTCTCATTATTTTATAACAATGCAAACAAATAATACAATAGCGACATAGCGAGTAATCATGTCACGAAACAGAACAGAATACATACCATAAGTCTGTAAGCACTTGATCTTTTTTGGTATAATTATAGAGTACGTGCCTAGCAAAATTTGTTTCTAAATCTAAAATCTAATTGAAGCCATATTTACCAATCGCTCAGATTTCAGATATAAAACCATAATCATCTATCAGCATCAGGATTGGACGAAAATCTTCATTTTGCATAACCAATTTGAAAATTGATTCATGTTTATACATCCTTTACCTGTCAACCCTAAATTAATTAAAAGATGAAAAAATCCAAAAGCCTAAAATTAACTAATTCGTCTAATGCTTTTACTGGCAATTACAACGACGATGACATCAGCACATCCCTTGGAAGGAAAGAAAGTAGCAGCTACACAATATATAGTCCGCGTCCGGGGAAAGCGAAACTGCACGAAATACCTGAGGTTACAAAACAAGACTAGAAAAGCTTTTTGTATAATAGCTATAGTGCTACATCTAATATCTTATTCCAATTTTTTACTTATATGAATTTTGCTTTGTACAAAATTCGCAACATATATATCTTGGAAATGTTTTCGCACTTTACTTTATAATATGATTACACGCGTATTTAATAATAGATTTTAGAAATCATCTTCAGCTACTTTGACACATCTGTGATCAAGATCTTTCGCTTCATTAATAAAACATGGAACGAGGAAGCGTGCAGACTGTTGCAATTTAAGAAGGATGTAAGCATTACTGCAAGAAGCAGTTTCGAGCATGAAAATTTCATTAATTTACTTGAAACCAATACGAAACTAAAAATGCCTCTACCGTTCCGGTCCATCACGCTCTACATCGACTCGAACAGCATCAGAATTCTTGATAAAATTCTAACCACAGACTCGAAGACAAACATGCTAATTAACCTGCAATTCTACGAAACTCCATCATCGACCGTATCAAGAATTACTGGGCTCAACCAGAACCCCACGAAGTTATCTCTGTTCAAACTGTTAGCTAATCCAAAGCTAGGATATTCGCTCAAAACATTTGAGTTTGGCAGCTGCAAAGAACCCGATCCGGATCCTTATTATTATTATCCGCACTTGAGACTTCTACGTGTTCCAGCACCGGTTTCTGAAATCGAAGAAATAGTCGAGTTGACCTTTTATTTCCCCCTCCTGACTAAAATTATATACTTGGGCCCGATTGGAAACACGAGCATGGCAGAGTCTCTCATCCACATTATTAACTCATCTCCGAATTTACGTTATTTAAACCTGTGTCCGGACGTTGAACCCAATTACCTAGCCCAAATTTTCACTACTTCGCATCTCAACAGTATTAGTCACTTGGAATTCGATATTTCTGCAGGCATCCTTCCCTCTGCCAAAAGTGTAAGGAACATTGAAAAGCTTACAGTTACAATGACGACTCCCGCCCAGGATGTGTTGTTGCAACGAGAACTCATCCATGAATTCGCCGACGTCCTCCAGCAACTGGATATAATCTGGAATCCTAAAGAGTGGAATCTGATTGAGAATGAGAATGGCTTTCCACATTGTCCAAATCTGCGTAAACTTTCAATCCATGATTGGGGAACAAATATAGGATTTTTTACACCCGAGAAACTCCCTCAGCTAAAGGAGATAACATTTTTTCAGGATATTCTTAGTACCGACAGTAATGCCATCCTGCTACCTCATCCAGGAGTGGAAATTATTCGATTTAACAAAGGAATTCTATATCCAAATAATTTAATACCACAGGCTCAATTTCATAGATTCCTCCGGCATCTTTCCGTCCAATTCCCAAATATAATTGGTCTTTATCTTACTTGGAATATCTCGACGGAAGCTGTTCACATTATTATCAACAAATTCAAAAATCTAGAGATTCTAGAAATGAATTCTAGGTGCGGATTCAAAGAAAATATTTTGACGGGCTTTGGAATTAATCAAATTCCTCATCATCTTCCCCCAGATATTCACTTGAGCGACAATGATAATCCAGACGAGACAGCTAATGCACAGCCACAAAGAAAGCCTTGTTTAGTGGACCTAAAGAGTAATTTATTCAAATAGAATTTCAAAAATATTTTCTATCACTACATTACATAAGATCTCATAGGAAGGTCTCTGTAGCAAAAGGGCCAGTGAATTCTCATTGGACTTGACTCCCTTTGCCAAAGAGATCTTCAAATGCAGACACGCATTATCTCATCTCTAGCGTCGAAATAATAATGCGATAATTTTGTTTACTTTTTTACTTTTTACCAACGGTCGTGGTTTATAATATTCTCCAGAATTAAAGCACCTGAGCCTGCAACATGCAACCAAATTGCCTGACGATGCGAATGATGTCACACCACTTACATATAACGGTGTAAAATTCGGCGTTGCCAAAATTCCGAGATTAAAAACTCTACGAGTTAATTGGGTTCGTCCAATCATTCCTATTATTACCACTTGTGTCCAATAAAAACACTTAGTAATTTTTTATTCTTCTGCCTAGAGATATTAACACAAATTCGTTTAATTTAACCATGTATACAGACCTCAGACCTTCCTATTGCTCTACTGAAAGAGGATCTTCAACATGTCGACTCGATTGAATTAATTATTGATGACCAAAACATAAGACAACACAAAGAATTCTGCCTTCTGACTCACATGTGGCCTCATGTCAAACTCATCCGCATAAATCTCCAAGAACCAAACACATCTTGGGTTACCAGGTTAATGACCTGGATGAAAACTTTTGTGGGAATCTTTTAATTTACAAATAGTAATTAGATATCTATGTTTTCCCTTAGCCATAATACGCCACCTTAGTGTACTAAAAATGACAATAAAATCGAGAATTGTTAAGAATTTCGATTTGTTAATACCAAATTACCTAAATTACTGTTTGTTGTGTCATCAGTTGCAGTGATACTGTTACATACTACAGCATAAAATTTGGTAAGGTACCGTAAGCAAACATAATTAAAGGCTGGAGCAGCAACACTGCGTGGACAACAAATAATTAAATATGAGACGAAAAGGTTACAACACAAGACAAGATACCTTCAGCATGTTGTTATATACGCAGAAATTTGCACTATATAGAGGCCAACTCGAAAGCAATAACAAACAATAGTATTTATCTCTCATCAGACAAATTGGTTGACATGAGGGTGCGATTGAGGCTGACTAATAGATACACTAAGAGAAACACATTACAAGTCTTCTGATTCTGGACTATTTCATTAAAATGGTGCACATTCAGTATGAAAATACAATGAGCCTCGATTCGAAAAGTATCTATGTCGACAACGACAGCGTTCATTATCAGCCGTTGATGTTTACTCATACTTCCTTTTTTTCCTGATTCACGCTTCTCCAGCCTTGCTGATAAACAAAACACACAATTACAGATAATTTTATAGTTCAGTATTTAATTGAGCAGAGTTTTACGTGGCTTGACTAACTAGGTTGAATCACTCGACATTATTCATCTTCGTCCTCATTTATTTATCTTTGACGGTTGATCTATGTATAGCATGACAGGACAGTCGTATGTAGCTAGAGCGCAACGTTACTCTCAATTACACTAAGAATTTGTCATCACTGGAGCACAAGGTGTGCACCCAATTACTTTCAACGTCCGTTGAGTTATTCCAGGAAAAGTTTATTTCGTCTCAATTCAGCTGTTAAAGTGCACCTTGATTTTCTTTCAATAGTTACTGCACTAATTTTGTATTATTTTACCCGAAGAGATTACTTCGAATTGTTAATATTTACTATCATCCGATTTCACACGGAAGTCTCCGATTAAAACGAGACCATGTCTGCTTCTAGTGAGTCTGAATCCAATGAATCTGTGTTCAACACAGTTCAAAAATTTGAAGCAAGTAAAATCATCATCAAAGGCCCTCCACTAGGACCGCCTCCGCCTGTTCCAGAAAAGCCAAAAAATACAAACAGAGCAAGCATAGCAGAAAGTGAGGATCTTACTGATGATGACATTCCAACTGTACAGATACAAGCCCTGGAAATCACTCCAGACAATAGCACTGTCACAACTACAGACTCAACTACAAACAGTGAAACTCCACTTAAAGTCACTAACCACAGCATCTTCAAATTATCAAAGTCACCTAAGGACAAATCCTCAAGTTCCCCGAAAAAGTCAAAGTGGAAACGGCCCAAACTATCCAAGGAAAAGGATGAACCTAAGAAGGTGTCTGAAGTTACTGAAGTTCCACTTACTTCCCCAGTTCCACACACTGAGCAAGTACCACACACTGACCAGATACCACACACTGACCAAGGAATTGCAAACTTGTCCCAAGTACCAAGAAAATCGAGTATGAAGAAAACAAAAAGCTTGCCACAACTTGAACCACTTAAGCCCAAACTGAAAGGAATTTGGTTCAAAATGGGTGACCAATACCCTGTAGAAAATTTCAGCGGTCGGAAAGTTATTCTCGAGCAGATTCACAATGTTGTTTTCGGACAGAAGAGCCGCGATGCAAGACCTATAAGTCGAGCAATCGTACTGGCAGGCAAAAGTGGTATGGGCAAAACGGAGATTGTTCGCAAGTTCGTATTTAAATTTTACACGGATTGTAACGGCGACGGAAATGTCATCTGGATCAATGCATCGAACAGGGAGTCGATTGTGAACACTTTGCTCTACCTTCACGACAAAGAATTAATGTCTACTGCTGGAGAAGAGCTGCCGCCACAGTCACCGCTCTCTCTCAGTCAGAGTAGATTGCAACTGAATAGAATTCGAAAGCCAAAGGGCAGCACTAGCGACGAGGATGATGTCAACCTCAAAATCCAGGCGATTTTAACAAACAAAATATTCCTCGACAATCCCACCATTTTCGTTTTCGACAATGCTAGGAACGAGGAACAAATTGCGGAATTTATACCACAGCTTCCGCCCTACGGTCACATTCCATCGGTGCTGGTGACGTCACGAAATGAGAACTGGAATAATTCCCGCGTCTTTAAGGTGGGAGAATTCGAATTTAACGAAGCCGTTGAGTTCCTTACTGACAACTTTAAAAAAATCCCGGAGTTTACAAGATTTCAAGCTGAAGATTTAGCAAAGGAGTTGCATCGATTTCCACCATTATTGCAAAGAGCAAAGGAGATCGTGTACAGCTATTTGCACACTGGAAATGCTGAGAGGGCTTTGATCCGGCTCGAGAAAAACGTTGGGCTTGTGCGGCGGCTGAAAAGTTAGTACAATTATTTCATTACTTGTAAATTTAGTATTTCTTAAAAGAGTTACAGGAGTAATTACAGTTCTAGCCACACAAATTACAGTCATTAAATTCTTCTAAACATAATTACCAGATGAGGAAGTACTACAACAGAAGGACAAGGACTTGGAGATTGCTGTGCTTAGCGTTGACAGAGGCCACTTTTATGAAGAGGATGCTTACATTCGAGAATATGATGGAGAACTCCGTAGTCATCCAATGGCAATGGTAATGATTATTACAACTACACTTTCAAATTCGTATCCGATTTTAACATCAAACTGACTACAAATTTTTATTTTTCAATCCTATTCCACATATACTCCTGCACTACTCTTACACTGTATTCTCTTACACACATTAGCAACTTCACCAACTGGAAACCATCCTGCACCACATACCCGAGAGGGAACAACTTTCCGTTCTGGCTGTCAACGAGGATGTTTATATCTTATCCGTACTCGCAAATCTGGTAGCAACCTTTTTTGAACTTATTACATTAGTCTACATCTTAACACAGGAAATATGTACCTACATTACATATCTATCCGGAAAAAAATGAAGATAACTTGGTTTGAATCTCCAACGGTGCTAAGCATAATGAGGATAGTTTTATATGCTCAATGTGCCTGTGCATACATTTGGTACATACTTGTTGGAAATGATGACTAGCAATCAGGGACCGCAATGGAAGAAAATAGAAACAAAGTTTCCACTTTGTAAATTGAGTTGAGTGCGCCGACCAGCAACATAGTTATGCACTCTTTCGTTTTGTCATTTCAATTTAAGATTGGATCCCGGAGCAAAGTTTTGGGACTGTACGACAGTGAAACATCGAGTGAATTCGCCATGGACCACCTGACGAATTGCTTGGAAGCAGACAATGAAAATTTGCTCAAGGAAGATAGGATTCAAGTGCGACTAGTTGACGTGCCTAAAGCAAAAACTCCAATTCAAGGTCCCATCAAGCAGTCTAAAATTGGTAAGGCTTCGCCATCATCATCGACCACAGCAGTAGTAGCTGTTAATTCCTTTACAAATAGCTGACAGAATGCAATTTTATTTATACTTATTCCTAAATTCCTTTTCCCACGATGTATACCATATGCCACATGCTGTGAATTATCTGCAAACTGAGTTTAATTGAATTGATGACGTTCTAGTACCTGTTTTGGACAAGTGGAGGTCAACCGAGGGTAAAAATCAATTGTATGACGTGATTCTGACGAATATTTTTTCTGGTCAGGATTTGAAACCTGTAAGGACATTTAATAATATTAAAAAAAATAATTAATATTGGATGCTTTTGGGTTTCACTAAGTCTTCCGTCGTTTTTTTTTACAATCCATCAGGTTAAGAGCTTGCTCAAGAAAGGAGGACGTTTCATTACTTCGATGACAAGTTCAGACACCAGTTTAGTGAGTTAAAATTTTGTTTTTTCGGTATCTACATTGTAAAAACTGATGCATCTAAAACGCAAAAAACCCACTCGGAATTTATGTACATAAATATGAGCGCAATTAGAATGCAACTCAAGTTCATCTAAAGTGCACCCAAAAATTCCAAGTTGCGTTTTTGATGAACTTAAGACGTATTCTAACTTCGTCCATAATTAGGTATATAAAGGGCGAGGAAGTTGCTGGCGTTTGAGATCAATTTTTTCCTGCTTTGGGACTTGGGAGTGGTTAATTTATATTGTGTAGTGCACCCGAAATAACGATTCATTAATTTATGAAACACGTTGTGATTTTCATTAAAATAGAATTACCTACGAAAATAGTCCATAATTACTATCCACTTACCTGCTTTGTATTTAATTGAATTTAGATTCTGAAGAAAGTCAACCCGAAGAAATTAGAAGTCAAAATGCTGAAGCAAGATTTTCCAGAGCTAGTCGTAGTAATCCGTAAACTTTAACCAAAAAACTTTCAATTTTTTTAATAGTTCCTTCTTTGGCTTTGTTATACATTAGCAGCTAGACCTCTTATATATAATTATGTAATAGCATGCTATAAAACTGTGAAAGAATTTAGTGGCTATTCTCGTCCCCATACTTACTTCTATGAAAACCTATCACATGGCATTATGGATATGTTATTAATATAAGTATGGAAACACCTGTTCATTTCTCGGATGTAATTCTATTTTATCTGCTATTAGTGTTAGCACCAACAGTCAATATAACATGTCATTAAATACCATAAAAATATGATTTTCACCCACTACATGTATGTATGTATAACTCACATTGGTTTGATTTGATTACATAGTGTAGGAAAATCCAATATCTGAATGTCAAGTCGAGTAGGATTTTACCCGGAAAATCGTATCAAGTCATTCATTTTGATTCCTGGTAGACATGCGGCGCACGGGATTTGCATTTTATTCAATGCTTTGGCAGCTTGTCTCTGGATTTGACTGTTGTGACTCTGACTCCGTGTCACTGGCATGGCACTACGGGTTGGGGTTATAGTTAGACCATTATAGGCTGCACGCGTGCAAACAATATCCCAGCCAATTACTAGTTATTAACTTCCATAAAATACAAGTTGCCATCTAATCTAAAAATGGTAAATAGCTTTCCTTTCCAATGCACGGAGACAAATGTCAAGCACTCTCCTTCCCCTTTGCCTCTGGCCTGACATTCCACACAAAAGTACTAGTAATTAATAATACTGTGAACCCACGCTAGACATTTGCGCTATTGGTCGTATTGACTACGTATACTTATTTTTGCTTATTTCTTTCCGAATATTTCCTCAGCCATGCATAATTTCAGCCGAGGTTTATTTTGTGTTGTGTGAATTTTCACATTGCTTTCCATTTCAAGGCGATACGTGAATGAATGCTCTTTGTGAATAATGATTATCATTAGTATCCCTAACGTCTCTTTTATTTATTATTATTAGATACATATATATTCGTGCTGGCTCTCAAGTCTGACTTCTGGCTTCTAGTCTCCCTATTGCCCATTCCAATTCTAATTCCAATCTTCCAGACTTTACAATCAAATTCAATTTTTCTCAATCACGCACTCTCACTCTCACTTTGCCTTTGACTTTCAGTCTACAGGACTACAGACCGAGTCAGTGTTATGTACTCTATCAAAGCGTATCATTAGGAGGGTAATTTGGGAAAAGCTGAATGATTGGTATTTGTAACACTGTAAAAACTGGTGCTTGTAAAAACCAAGTCGTATTTAGTATAATTATGAACCCAGTTAGGATGTCTCTCAAGTTCACCTAAAGTACACCGCGAAGCGAAGTCAAAGACAGTACAGCAGACAAAAAAGCAGGATAGACGTTTAAAAAAATTTAAAAAAGACAAAATGTACGTTCGATACAAAAGTAAACATATAGAAAATAAACATTTTTAAAATGTTCAAAATGCAAAAATTGGACGTTTTAAGAACCGTATTCCGTAGACTAAAATGCGTTTTGAATGAATTAATGATGCACTTCAGAAACATTCTAAGTGCGTTCATAATTATACTAAATCCGAGTAGATCATTAGCATTCTAGATACCTTCTTTCTTATTTTAAGATCACATAGTTTTTACTGTGTAGGTACATACATATTACATGCATACACAGGTAAGTAAAATTACATTCAAATTTCCCATACTAACCATTTCCTATTTCCAAGTAGCACCCAAACTTATATAGGACAAGAGAAAAACAAAGACGTGCATACATACAAAGTTTGAGACTAAAAAATCTCACTTACGGAGACTTTGTAGACTGCACTACGGTTCAGTAGTCGTTCCTACCTTCAGTGCATTCCACGTGATTGCAGAGTGCCGGGTAGGACATACTCCTGCAATTAACTGAATTAAGTAATAAAATGAAGCATAATAAAGTTTTGAAGAAGTATGTAGGTAGTAGCAGTGGCTCTCTGTATGTGGGTCTACAAACCATGAAATTGTATTGCATCAACTTGGACTCGGAGTAGGAGTTGGAATGTTCATTTCCCAGATTTCCTTCGCAGTATTTTCTTTCTCTTCTGTCCAACTTTTCACAATTGGATTGACGACGAGGACGAGGACTACTACAGCTCCAGCAGGGTCGTCATGCTGAAGGAAACTAGTCAAGTCAATTCACCATGAGGCTTCACTTTCCCCACTGCACTACACTGTACCGTCATCGTCACCACAGTACAGCGTGAAAGCTTTTACCCATAGAGAATTGTATTACAGATTCCATCCGAGTTTGACAGCGACCAAAACTAAGAGCCTAAACAAGACAAGACAAGACAAGTCAAGAAAGGACAGGACTAGGACACGACAAGAGCTTCAAGCTCACAACGCATCACAATCGCAATCGCAGTAATAAGAATAGAGGCAAATACTCCAAGAAGGAAATGACATTGTCATTAAACGCTCAGCATAAATATTCATGGTCCAACTTGAGACTACGGAATTTACCGATTATCTGTAGAATCATCATTACTCCAGACATTCTACTTGCCAAGCCAAGCTAAAGGAAGCCAAACTAAGCGAAGTTGAAGTAAGTAGACGAGACAGCAGCCACTGCCACCATAGCATTGCTGATGTTGTTCCATCATCAAACATCTTCCCTCTAATGCCTCCTGCCTTCAAATGTAAATACGAATGCGAATGCGAATTTCTAAACAGATTCTGTATTTTGTGTAATGAAATTCTTGAAAATAGTTGTTAAAAGTGTGCGTCTGTACGTGAGGATCGTATGTTGGTATTCAACTATCAAATATCCTAGAAGATAGTTAGTACAGATAGTTGGAGCACTGCACTCTCGTTTCTCAGTAGTATGTACATATTATCATTTATATGTGTTGGCAGAATGGAAATGGGATCCTGCTGTAGTATTTTCTTATGTACTTCATTTCCGGTGTCATTCAAAATCCAAGATGCTTTGTTTCTCAATCTTCGTCTGGCAGACTATTTGGCAGACTCGGGTAATCGTGGAATGGCAATGGTATGACATGGCATGGCATGGCATGGCTTGGCTTGGCTTGGCTTGGCATGGCAATTGCATGCAATGGCAACGGCCTGGCATCGGACAGCCCCCTCTTATAACCTAGGATTATGTCATACGTCCTATTATTCGTCTTTATTCGTTTTATAACTGCAATTCTTTAAAGCAGTTCATATCATGCACGCACAGCTGGGCAGTTGTTTAATAATGTAGCGGCATCCAAATTTCAAACCACTCGTCTTCTCTACTGCATGCATATGTACACTGTATTAACTGGATCATCTCAAATGCCAAAAACTTACACGTACTTGTACTTAGTATGTATAATTATGAATGCAGTT
>JAAXYX010003408.1:0-14516 GCA_036851915.1 Ptenothrix huangshanensis | reverse complement strand
ACGTTGTTCACTCTCTGTGACCGTTTATTATGTGCAAATTTTGGGACCGTTTTACTTCGTGGTTTATTCATAATAGATGTAGGTAGTGGTTGATGTTGATATGCACTGTAGAAAATTCATCAGTTGCTATGAATTATTTGAGGAGGACGATACTAAATGTAGGATATAGTGACGTATAGTGATAGAGAAAGCATATGTAGCATTGGTTGAATATTACATAACCTTAATATACTTTCCATTAAATTTGAGCGGAGAATTTATCATTTGTGTGGTTCTGCAGGATGAAACACCACAAGGATTTTTCGAAGATCATGGACTTGGATAATTGGCATTTCAAATTTCAAGCATTGTAGAGGAGTACAGCAAGATAGTAACCAAATCACAACAACAGACGATCCTTCATTTAATTAAAACTAAACTATCTTTAGGTTCATCCCGTGCTCAAAACATTTAAAGTGTCACGACACTTGCTGTTGGCGAAGAGTACTTTAGAAGCAAGAACTTTAAAAACTCAAAGCATTCCTACATGAAAAAATAATACATTCCATACATTTTATAGTAGTTTAGATTGCATTGTAAGTATTATTAGTTTCCTAAGATAATTCATTATATCTACATGAATTCACAGTTAGCTAGTTACCACAATAGTTTAAGTAATTCGCAGCACTCATCGCCGTTTCCACAAAAGCGTTATACAAAATAAAAACCTTGCAAGACGAGTAATAAAACAAGAAACTAGTGATACTGAAGATTTAGCTGTTGTATTACAACAAACCTTGTACGGAACGTGTAAAACAAACGAAGTACATAATATAAAATACTTTGCAGCTGTCGTTGCTTAACTGCTATAATATCCCTCCTTTGAAGTTTTCGAAGTATGTGTGACTTATTGGAGACTTTTAGCCTACTAGTACTGGTTGTAATTATTTATTTGGTATATAGCTTTATTATTTAGAAGTAATTTTATATGTACATAAGTATGTCATCGTGCAGTCATTTGTGATCCGGCATCATCAGTACGTATGTGTCGTGGACTAAAAGAATGATATTCGTTTTTACACAAATTCAAAAATAATATATTCGCATGTTGTTAGACTTTAGAATAGAAATGTGGAACCAAGGGTTAATGAAGAATTCGTATTTCTTAATTCGTGGGTGAAAAAGTTTTATAAAGCTTTTGAGCAGCTTATAGTTAATTAATCATATATTCTGAAGTATATCGTTTTCCGGACTGCAAAGACTACAATATCTTTTTAGCTATTAGCTTATTAAACGTAATTATAAGCTTTGCAGTTATATTATAATTTTCATTATACATCTTATGGGGTTGCTTAGTATTTCTTGTTTTATTCTAATCTTAGCTAAATTTAAGTTGTTGTAATTAGTTTTAGCAGTGGAAGGGCTCCTAAGCTGTTTTAACTTCGGGAATTTGAACTCTTTAGCCAATGCTATTGTATATATTTATAATTATAATTATGGCATGGGAAGTCATCATAGTATGATTGTTTTACCATCAACATCGCTGTATAACCATTATAGCTTATTAGCTTACTGCTAACATTATTATATTAGATGAATATATACAACTATTTTCTACTGACAGAATAATGCATAGTATAATATGGTGCATTGCGTAGTAATTGCAATTATTGCAGAGAAAAATAAAATAGGTTGTTGAAGACAATAACATAACAAATAAAACAACTAGGTATACGCATCCAGTGTTGGACGTTGCAACTGCAGCTTGTGTTACAACTAAAGTTCAAAAAATTTGGTATTTTGGTCATTGCCTTATAATATGCACTTATTTAATTATGATATGGGTAACTTAATATTGAATGCAATTGTAGCAGGAGTATTTTAAATCTTTGGTGGAATAGTGTAGTATGAACGACCCAGTCATGTAAATGAATAGTATTGATATTAATATACTACTACTACACAAGTAACCATAATACCTACCTATACCTACCATAATACGAAGATCACAAATAATATTGTATTAGTACCTACCTACCTAATTACCTATAATTTACAAAAGACATCAACTATTGTTCTCTCTCGATAATCTATCTTCAGTAACAATAAATTACTTGAATAAATTAAGTAAGCAATTAATTTCGCATTACCATTTTATTCAGACGTTTACACACAACCTTCAACTTTTGCATGCCATATAAAATTACAAATTAGATACATACTGCAAATAAATTACTCTCCGTTTCTAGTTATCTAGCTACCTCCTCCATGTCTGCAATAATTCTTTATTGGATCAACGTACTCATTATTAAGGCAACCAAAACGCATCAAATGCATACAAAACAGAATACACATAAACCTCATTTTACCCGTTTAGTTGGTTTCTTGTTAAGCCTCAAGTATGTATGTAATAGTCAAAAAATACAAAATAATTTTCCATAATTTGTATAATGGCTCGCGCAAAACGCATAATTATTGCATAACTAGCCTTATACTATAAAATATTCATCAAAAGCAGAGTATTTCTCTAGCAAAATTTTTAAAATTTAAATTTTTATTAATTTTTTTTGAAAAATTCGTCATCCCAAAGTATCAAAAAGCATCATTCTTGCGTGAAAAAATGCTTAAAATTTGAGTTATCTTTCTCATAATTTTTGTTTTTAGTTCTCTCGGTCCCATTCCGATCATACAAAACTAATTTTAATAACTAACCGCGGAGAACTAATAACAAACTTGTTTGTTTATTATACTAGAATTAATGGTGCTGCGGCAAAATTTTAACGACAAAGCAAGTTACATAAGCAAAAGAGCGAACTTTTGCCCCTTTAATGAATTATGAATGTCGAACTTGATGGAATGGAAACCCACTGGACGATGCGACTTACATTTCCTAATTAATAGTTATTAAGGAGTAGTTTAAATCTATCGCACCGCGCGGCTAATAACTAGAAGACCCGAAGTGAATAAGCCAACACATTTATTATAGTATCAAAAATGCCTTTATAATTAAACTACAGATTCTGAGACAAACTAAATGGATTAGAATTTGTATGATGAAATTCCTGACTTTTAAATATCTCATTTTGGTTTAATAATGTGCGTGCAAATACATACAAGTACAATTACGGCACCTTTTTGAATGCGATTAGTGGTGATCTATTTTTCTAATATACACCTATAAGGTGCAAACTGATCATCTTACTTCATTTATTTTTATATCCTACACTGAAATCTCATTCGCGCACAGTTAAGCAAGAAGAAGAGGTGAATAATAAAGGGATGCGTCATTTTAGTAAAGGGATACACATACACAAATGATTAACGAGAAGATAAGGTGATATTTTGGAGAGTGTACAATGTGTACATGCCTGTCTTCAAGTATAGTGTAAGTACCTCAATGTCTAGAAATGTCTCATAATGATAGTTCAGTAATAAAGTTTTGCTCGGAGTTCCATACCTGGGCTTGATGTGTCCTCTTTTGGAAATGTGATGACGCACTCAAGAAGGGGAGCGGGATTCGAATTATTATCTTTTGGATACTGATTTTTCCTTTGCCGTTGAAAATGCATAGAAAAGGTTGAGGACGAGGTCTCTTCTCTGACTCTCTCTTCCGTTCCGTCTCTCCGTCTGATTCATTGCAGCTCACAGATTTCAATTGTGTGCTGGTAGATCTTGGGTAACCAAAATTGCACAAATGATAAATGATTAAACCTTGGTATTGTAGCTAGTCAATGTCAGTCAGTAAGCTGTAAATTATAAGAAGGGAGGGACGGTGTCTGTGTTCGTACTTCGTAATTAGAACGTCAACACGAAGTCCAAACATTCTCTGATTTCATCGGCAACTCCCATGCGATTCATTTAACGACCGACAAATTATGGATGGGCAGGTTGTGCCTGCCAAACCCCCAAGGGGTAACAAATCTGGAAAAGAAACCGGCATTTTAATGACCGTTATTAAAACACTATCATCCAGTGCTTCAACCGAACATCGGGATCGTGAAAGGTCCAAACTTGAAAAAGAATACAGACGAAGTGATCAAAGACTGGACGGTCTCATCTCGGAACATCAAGAACCACTCAATAATGTTATGCAAGTAAGTAATTCTATTTGTCATTTGTTGTAGCAATTTTGTTTTTCTTAATTTGCAATTTTATATGTTTCTTTGAAGTTTAGAATTTATGCTAAACTCAATTCTGCTGACTCCGTTGGCATAAAAAATGGCCTCAAAATTTATTTAAATTTAAATTTTTTGTCCATATCTAATTGTTACTTTTACATGAATACATTCGTAATATGTGTGGGTGTAATGCGCAATGTTTGGCTGGCAGTGAGTGTTGTTGATTGCAGTATTGTAAAAATGTACTTGTGAATTTTAGACGTTTGGTCACGTCTGTGTGGAAATAGATGCTGCCAAGAAAAAATTAACAGATGTCAAAGGGAATTTACTGAAATGTAAGATGCTGTTACATTGCCGTCGAGAGGAACTTGAGAGGCTGTGGCTGGAAGGAATTGAGCACAAACACGCGTTGGAAATATTAGATAAAATGTATTAATAATAACCAGTCAATTTTTTGTTATTTGTTATTAGTTCGTTTATAAAATGTGCTTGCTAAAAACTGAATGGTGACAATATTAAGGGAAATATTGCTCTATTTTAGTGACAAGCTGAGATATGTTCCGGAGCAGTTTAACAAAGCTGTTGGACGAAAGCAGTACCTACAAGCATCGGAAATTATCATGAACTCGCTAGATAGTTGGAATGAAAATTTAGAACAAATCGAAGGCTTACGAGATATTCACTTAGAGCTGAAAGTTAAGAAAGACGTAAGTACAGCCAACATTACAGCGTAGGTATAAGGGCTTGATTTCGCGGTAAATACTGTTTCTAAAGTAGCTAATTACTTGCTAACAACTTGACCCTAGAAACTGTATGAAATCCTCAAAAATGAACTGTACAATGAGTTGTACTTGAAGTGGTACACGTCTGCAGTAGAAATGAAACGGCAGGGAATCGGAGCTTTTAATCCTTTTCAACGATCAAGTTCAGATCGCCGCAGTTCGGGAAGACAGAAAATGAATTTAATGAAAGCCAAGAGAATATTTTTAGATATTAGTACATCATCGTTAGCTCCACAGTAAGCTCGGATATTTCTGTTTTTAAATGGAAGAAAAGTGAAATATCTCATTTCCTATATTTGTACTCTGAGAAATGCATTTTGTTACTTATTCGTTACGTTTGTTTCTAGAAACGGCCTAAATTACACCAACTCAAAAGTTTTTGGCGATACCGAAGAATCTGACGCCTTTTTATCTAATATAGTTCGGTGCATGGTGGTGCTAAAAGACTTGCCAAAGTTGATCAATGTAAAAACTTCTAATCATTTTTTATCTCTTTACTCTTTCCAAAACTGAATTTATGTGCAGAGGAGTCTTAATATGTATTGATTGAACAACATTCAGAGTATAAAATCTCAAATGGACGAGAAGTTGTTAGCAGTCGTTAATCATACTTCTCAGCAAATTATTGAATATGGCGATGCGAACGGACTAAGCGACACAGATTCCACACTTTTCTCTGATCTTTTAACAGTAAGCGTCAATTTATAATTATTTGATTCTCATTTCAGTCTACAATAATTAAAATTCAGTGTATTTTTTATTTTTTGCTGTTGTATGCATATGTTTTTTCGCATTAATATTATTTGTTTCATAATTGTGTATTTATTTTTTTGCAGACCATTTTTACACAATTTCGGTATATTGTTCATACCCATGTTCGACTTATATCTTATATCTCAAAAGCTGTTCATGAAAACCTAATCCATGTTGAAGTTTACTCAGATGCAGAAGTGTGGATGAAAATTCAAGTAGTTGTAAGTGTTTCAGCTCTTTTTCGTTACATTTGTATTGAAGACCCTAGTTTCGTGTGTACCATCAAAAGATCAATTACCGTGAAATAAACTTGACCTAATTGCAAAATAATCTTGATTTACAGTTGCAATCCACACTAAAAATTTATTTTGACCTAAGTGATTCTAAATCTACGCACTCAGCCAGTATTACCTCTGCTGCTAACTTTAGAAATGCCGTTAATACTGATATTAGTAGCTACTTCGCTCGCAAAAGACAGCCAAGGCAAAAGAAACACCCTCTTTTCAAATTCGAATATTCGTTGCATGGTCTTAATATTAATGATTATGTGAATGAACAGGTTAGTGATACTTTTCCTGATCTGATTAAGAATATTAATTTGTGGAGTTTAAAGGGCACTATTAAATAATGATAAAACTTAAATTATGATCTTACTTGTTAGGATTGCGTGGATAGATGTTTAATGGATAAGCATCGATTTTTAGTTTGCAAACCGAATCCCAGGAACATCATTGTTATTTATGGGGCCGTCCATAGCTTTATTCTTGAAATCGAAAGCGCTTTGAACGGGTAAGAACATGGGAAATATTTTAGATGAAGTATTTAATTTTCATATGCTCCAGATTTTGTAAATGATGCTTGTTCGTGAATATTCATCCTGAATTATATGTACTGAATTTGAAGGCAAAAATGTGAACTGAGAAAGTTTATGGGTAACAACGTGAATCGTGTGTTTGTTCAACAAATCTACAAAGAAATTTCCGATGCTGTGGAGCTAGCAAAAAAGAATCCAGACTCATGGCAAGATGTCATATCCGTGGAAGAAACAAAAAATCTTCAATGTCCAAGACCTTTGCTGCAGGTTAAAGTCTTTTAAAAGTGTAGTACATACGCTTACTGAAGCCTTGATTATTTTATATTTATAAGTACTCTTACTTTCATTTTTTCTTTTTTCATAGAGTGTCGTGCAAATTGGCCGGAGTATCCTAGAAGTTATTTCTTTATCTCAAGATCTTCCATCTCATTGTGATCAGCTCATTCGAATTCTAGACGCATTGCTAGTGCAGTACAAAGATACATGTCAGGATGCTTATGCTGGTATCGTCCAACCAGATACGGAGGATAAAGGTGTCATTTCTGCTACATGGGTTCGAGACGAGGACATCGAGCGACTTTTAAAATCTCTTCCTAATTGGTCCAAGCTTCAAAAGAGGAAAGATAAAAAGCCCATGGATGCTTTTGACGAAAGCCCAGAAGACTTACGAGCTCAAAACATAAGAGAATCCGATTTACTTTGTGGTATTTTCGGAGGGAAATTGATTTTACCCCATGAGATTTTGTCTGATGTCAAACAACTAGATCAACTTGCTCACCTGCAAGAGAGCCTGGTAATACTTGTCACTCAAACCTACTTGTCCTACGTTTTCGAGGAGCGAAGGATTTACAACTGAATTATGTTTGGTTTGTAGGAATGGTTTGCATCCATTGTTCGCTCCGTTGCTTCTGCATTCGAGAAGAACAGCAAAGGTGATCCGGATTTAGTGGATCAAATTAAAAAATTATTTTATTTAGCCCAGCAGTTTCAGGATATAGCCGATACCTGTCTACTTGTGTTGCATTTGGAAGTAAGCTTTTTGTTGACGTTCATTGTTGAATAATGAGTATTGAACTGAACTTTGAATAATTGCTCAAAATGACTCTGACAAAATTGCCTATTTCAGATACGGGTTCATTGTTTTTTCTACTTACTGCCTGTTACTCACCGCGGAGAGTTTTCACCTGCGGTTGATACACAAGTAGCAGATGCTGAAGTAATTTCGTTGAATAAAAATCTTGCCGAAATAGACACGGCACTAAGTTCGTCGCTACAAGCCGTTAAGTGTAAAGTAAGTTTGCTACACATTTGGAGCCGTTTTGTTGAACAGCAACAAAATATATCATATAAGTTAGCTGGAATACCCGAATTAAAATATGTCTCCCGATTTTATTTACAGTATATCTTTGAAGGAGTTGGCCAATTAGTTACTACCATTTTGATAAGCGGAACACAAGATATTCGTAGAATAAATGATAACGGCGTAAAGAAGATTTGTCGTGATATTTTTTCCATCCAGCAGACCCTGTGTAACATAACCAATCAACCAGAGCATGCATTAGACCATGCACGGACATACTTTGAACTGTTTCTTCATCCTCCAGAGGTAACAATATTATTTTGGGCAAATGGTACTAGATTGTTATTGCCGGATTGCCGGATAGTAGGAATAGAGTAGTATTATAGTTTTGCTAACTTTTTCTTGATCTTAAATAATTATTTCATTTTTCAGGAATTAGTTGAGACCATTTTGGAAAAGGGTCCACAGTTCAAGGAGCTAGAATATGTGAACGCTCTGAAACTTCTCTTCCGAAGTAAACCTGGAAGCAAGATGGAAGCTCTCGGTGAACACCTGGAACGACTTTCTAATATATTAGGGGACGTAGGCGTCACAGTGTGATTTTGATTTTGATCGAAGGCCATAGATTTAATTTGATTAAAACGGTAATGGATTGCTTAAATGATCTTAACATGGATTCAGATGAAAATGTGTATACTCTGCCTTGAAGATTATGAAGCATAATTATTATATCAAAAAACTGGTAGCTATATAGAAAAAATACGTTACACTACAAGTGTTTAACTGCTCAAGCTTTAATCATAAAGACGATAGTCATGAGTAGAAATCGAGAGCTATTAATTGTAGATGCTTTGGATCATTCCTTGGACTTCATTTACATGGAAAGATTAAGGTAATTGTTGACGAGCAAAATAATCTGCCACTGGATAGGCTCCGGCTAAATCTTGCGGTAGTAGGTAGTTACAGTTACAATAAAGGTTGCTGCTGTCGTTGATTATACCGAAGAATTAACGTGTCGTGTCCATCCCACCTGTAGTGGCTTAAAACATTTAACTCTAATTTATTATTCAAACTTTCATTTCACTATCCGATTCCGAACTTCATTCATAAATCCATAGTAGTATTGGGTTCAATTTAGAATTTTAGTAATCATATCGTATCTTCAGTAGTACGCAATTAGCAATATTTTGAATTGCTCGACCAATTAACCTACGATTAGAAGTAGAATTATGTACCTAATTAGTATCCAGATTGTGCCGTGTAGAGAGACTATTAATACTTAATTATTTGGATTGCTGATGCATGCAGCTTTCCCAGAGAAATAATGAACAAAAAATTCGCAGTCACTGTAGTTTATTAATATTATTATAATCATCATTATGCATTACCACATGGCTACGTGTACACAAAATGATGATGGTAGGAGTTGCAATAACAATTTCGCATAAAATAATGATCAGTAATACTAATTACAAGCTCGGTGTAATAGTATTAGTAATAGTTTATTAATAATATTGATAATATAAACCTCATGTTTTCCATTCATTCTTAAATGTTCAGTTTTAATGACAAGGAGGCAATGTACGTAAGGATTAATGAAAACGATTATGAAACCATATTTTGAAAAAAGTTCATTTAAGATAGATGTATTTATGTAACCATTATAATAATTAATTATATGCTGTTACTATTATTCTTAATTCCTGTTCATAAAATTGTATGTTTTAGTTATTACGATCCGTTCAAACATATCCAAAACTTTGTTTTGAAAATTCGGAATGAAAATACATTCACAACATTTAAATAATAAATTGTACATGCTTATACATTTTATAAACTTTATTTCTAGCATCAGAATCAAAGGTTTCAATAATTTGTAGAGCGTTAATAAAAACCTGGAGTCAATGTTTCTTAATACTTCCATACATCCAAATTCATGTAATAGTATGTAACTGTTAATTACAAGACTACTGAACCTTCCGTCCAATTTATTTCCAAGTCATTCATCAAAGGTTAGTTACACATACACAGCGATAACAGTAAGTTATTTGCCGTTTGCCTATTATATAATTAGTACAAAAAGAAATGGTTCATTTCATAATACAAGAAAAAATTATGTTCCAATTCTATAGCTGTATGGTTAGGCTACGATGGGGGAAGCAGTATGCAGTATCTACTAATTATTATAAGAACGAAACTCAACAACATTGTAGAATACTTATGTTAACCTCCACAAACTACAAACTTATTAGAAATAATGTATTCCTAAATTTTTTTTATCTTTCTAACTAAAACTTCCAGGGCGGATCACGATATCAAAACATCAAGACTACCCAGCAGTTTGCTGCAAACAAGCTAATTATTACATATACTTACAAGAATGCTTTGGATATCCAAGCATAGTCTACACACTACAGCGTTAGGTGACGCACAGCTTGAGAACAATAATCAATATGTTATTTAGTTATGTATAACCTAAAATAAACTACGAGTAGAATACATACATACAATAAAATGAAACTGTGCTTTATCTATACTAACGACAAGTCTCGGACTCGGACAACTAAGTATTATAAATTCGCGCTCTTATAGTTTAAATTAACAAACGAAAATGAATAATTATGTTACAACTAACGAAATAACTCAAATAAATAGGGCAATATCAATAGCAATACATCATGTAAGATATCTGTTCATACTTATGAATAAAAAAGTATACAAGATCCTACACTCTAATATAATTATTATTCGTAATATTTGTTTGAAATAAGTAATTATCTATATATTTGTAATCATATCATTAATATTAATGCTTTCAAAATCATTGCAATCTTTTTAAACTTCTATTTCCACTTCTCCAAACAATCTAGATACTGACGATGTCCTTATTCACTTACGAATAAATCGAGAAGAAAAATCACCTTAGATTAAGTCAGCAACTGTAAATCAAATCAAGCATATCATAAGTTTAAAATGTGTATTGTAAATAGAAAAAACCGCAGCTATGTAGTGAAGAAGTAAACTTTGCCAACCATAATATTTACTGATGATATATAAATTCAACTTACCGTTCATGGGCATTTCATCAATCTGTGTAGAATAGTACTGTTCGATATCTCTCAGAATTCGAATGTCATCTTCCTTAACAAAATTTATAGCAACACCCTTACGCCCAAAACGACCAGAACGACCGATCCTATGAGATTGTAACGAAATGAAGTAAGGAACTAATCACCACGGATCAGGATCCGATTAACGTGCACAAAATAAGGGTGTAAAATTAACTTTAATCGAAACAAGGCAGCATCGAACCCTTAACTTACCTATGGATGTACAATTCTCGGTTATTGGGCAGATCGTAGTTTATGACCAGGGAAACCTGTTGTACGTCAATTCCACGAGCCCACACGTCGGTGGTAATGAGAACACGTCTGGAAACATGTATGATTATTATAAACGAATGGGCTCCCGAAGTCATATTTATTATAATTAAACATTTAATGCTTTGCAAAGTAAACAAGAAAAATTTGAATCATTTATAAAAGATATGTATTCATTTGAAGTTCACTTTTACACAGATAAACAACCGTGGAAAAGGCGACAAACGACAGTGATGATTTAGGCACTTGCATACATGTGATTTGAAAATCGGCTCATAGAAAAAGAGCAGTAATCAAAGAAAGTGCCTTATCTCATACCTTGAATGGAGTAGTACACTACATCGACTCTAGTTCTAATTAAAAATCAATTTTTTTAATACTTTGTTTACTAAACACAGTTTATTTTTACATGGTCTAATTTATTATCAATGATGCCACTTACGTGTGCTGATTACGGAATTCCTTCATGATGGAGTCGCGTTCCTTCTGTGGCATTTCACCGTGCATCCACGAAACCGTAAAGTTATTCTCCTTCATCTTTTCCGCTAACCAATCGACCTGAAAAAATTGCAAAAAAATGTCACTACTCATTGGCTCAGTGAAACAAATGTACAGACAGGCTGTAGATAAATCAAGGATAATCATTTAAACAATAAAACTAGAAACAGATTGAATTACCTTGCGCTTTGTATTGCAGAAAATGACAGCCTGTGTAATGGTCAAAGTATCATACAAGTCACAAAGTGTGTCAAATTTCCATTCTTCCCTTTCAACAGCTACAAAGAACTGCTTAATTCCTTCCAGGGTCAATTCATCACGTTTCACTAAAATACGAATCGGGTCCGACATGAACTTGCTCGTCATTTCTAAAATTTCATGAGGGAGAGTAGCGGAAACGAGAACGACCTGTAGAAAATAATCATAATCTTCAACCAGAAATCATAATACCATCATAAGTTTCATTCTCATTCATTGCTTACAACTGCAAACATACCATAGATCGGTAAATGGAAACTTATAGTAAATTATCATGCACTGGTAAAAAGATGCACAAATTAGTTTTGTTAATTAGTTAGCGAAAAAGGCATAAATTGGCATAAACAATGGTTCACCACTACAGAGCAGACGCTACGCGAATAAGTAATTAACGTCCTTCAATAAAAAAAATTCCAACATCTGCATAACTCTCGAAATCCAACACAACATGTGCTTTACAAAGTAGTGTGTTTAAAAAAATGGATTCTGAATTCCAAAGCTGAACTTCAATGGTTTCTTTCACTTGTCCCAAATGCCCCATTTAATGCCAATTTGTGACAACAATCTTGGATTTTTGTGAAAAATAATAGCCGGCATTTACAAAACACAGCCACACTAAAAGCAATGATGGATTTATAGCTGACAGTAAATTGCAACGTACTTGGGTTGAAGGCGGAAGGTATCTATAAACATCGTAGATCTGCTCTTTGAAGCCTTTATTCAGCATTTCATCCGCCTCGTCCAACACCAGCATCTTTATCGCCCGCGTTCTCATGCACTTGCGCTTGATCATATCTAAAAATAGTTCATAAACATAGTAAACAAAGTTTTACGGTAAGGAACGCTGTCAACAAATACCGCCATATTATCATTACATACTACAAAAAAATAATTACGCAGATGAGGTCCAGAACCTTACCAAAGACCCGACCAGGAGTTCCAGAAACTATGTGCTGCCCGTAGTCTAATTTACGAATGTCTTCACCAAGATTCGTCCCACCGATGCAAGCATGACAATGAACATTCATGTAGTCCCCAAGAGCCAAGATAACCTGTCAATATTTTTAATCGATGTTATTTAATTTTGTTAGTACACTTACCACAATCTCGAAAGTCTGCCTACAAATAATATTTGTGTATCCATTTGAAGTTCACTTTTGTAAAGATTTAAAAACGTAGCTGTACAAAAGGCGACAAACGGCAGTGATAATTTAGGCACTTGTATTTATGTTGAAAACCAACTCATTGAAAAAGAGTAGTAATCACAGAAAATGCCTCCAGAATTAAAGGTCAGCGTAAACAATTAAGTGAAACATTTTTTCTAGATTCAAGATTCGTCCTGATCGTTAGCATAATAAAAGTAAAAATCCGGATCCGAATACTGAAATACCTTCTGAATTTGAACTGCCAGCTCTCGAGTAGGTGATAAGATCAAGCATTGTGTGTCCCGCAGTGTGGTGTCAATTGACTGCAAAATTGATATTGAGAACGTGGCGGTCTTTCCGGTACCAGACTGAGCCTGACAAATTGCATCTCTCCCTTTAACAATCGGTCTAATAGCCCGTTGCTGGATGGCTGACGGTTTCTCAAAACCTATTAGATCACAACACAGTCAATCAGAATTTAACTCATTAAAATCCTCTTGCCCCTCAATGCTCAAGGGCAATCAATAATATTAATACAGTGAAAGGTATTTTAAACTCAACTATTTAATTCAAATACCATTTCAATATTATTTCTATTATGTACGTTCAATGTATAGTGTAATACATTCAGTAGTGTACTCAATTGAGTTTTGAGGTTGACTGCTCATTGGTAGTCGTAGTGGTATTATCCCCATTTCATACGTAACATTACATGACGATGGCGATGGTACAGCCATATTTGATTATGGCAATCTTTTTCTTAGCAAATTGTAAACAACTTTTACCATTTGCCATCCAACAAAAACTGGGGCACTGATTTTGATACTTTAATTTCTTATTCAACATTCAAGAAATCAAGAATAGAAAGAGCGTCTTACCATAAGCGTAAATCCCACGTATCAAATCTTCCTTCAATCCCATTGAGTCAAAGGATTTTAAAATCTCTACGTTATCACTAGTTTCAAATTCTACATTAGCCAGATCTTCTAAATCCGTTTCAACTACTCGCCTACGCGAGGTTGAAGGCCCAGCGGTTGCCATTTTCAAATGCAATCGGTTTTTGTAAACACTTTTGTATAACTTTGTCGAATTTCACTGAAATTATCAAAACAGTTCGAAATTTTCACTGAGACAAGCTTCCTCGCCTTCCTGTCGCTACTACAGAGAGTGCGGACCAGCCGAACACGCATTTTTGAGTACCATAACGAGAAGGAAGGCGTGTTGCACGTGGTCAATGTTTTAAGATGTGCGGGAAGTTCGGATTATTTCTGGCGCCAATACTGCCAATACGAAATTGCAGTTCAAATAAAATTAGAAAATCATAGCTGGGCACACTCAGTGAGTGAAGAGTTAGAAGAGTGCTACTCAGAGCACTCATCTCGCTGAGTGCTCGAGATTTTGGAGCTACTCAGCGAGTTGCGAGTTGAGTGCTCGAGATTTTGGAGCTACTCACTGAGTTGCGAGTTGAGTGCTAAGCGTTTTTCCGCTA
>JAAXYX010003407.1:0-14517 GCA_036851915.1 Ptenothrix huangshanensis | reverse complement strand
TAATGCTTGTTGCTGTTGTCCCTTCTGTTGTATCTAACTGTTAACGGTGATTGCAATCGTAATGTTGATGATCTTCTAAGATACCTGCCGTACGACTGGATCGACGATTATTTATACAACTTTAAGTCTACTCCATTACCGAAGTTCATAAAGTCTGAATTACATAGTATATAAAATTTTGATTCACTGGCATGCTTGAACTTTTATACTGTTTTTGATTTCCAATTTTAACGTAAGTCGAAACGAAATCAAGTGAAACTGTATTTTGTCTTGTATCGTGACAATGTAATAAAAGATTTAATTCAATGATCTCAACTCAAAACATAGGAACAACAAATTCAATTTGGTTAATGTCTTCAACATGCACGAAGAAAACGGAACATTACATATTAAATATCAATGTGAATTCACATTGAAAAGAAAAGGAAGAAAAAATGGGATGGAAATGATTCGTTTGGCTACCTTCTAAAACTGAAGCTACACGCGATCGAGTTACAAAGAGGTTACAATACAACAAAGAGACACAATCCCTCGCACACTTATACTTGTGATAGATCAACTAACCAGTCAAACAAGAGGAGAGCTAATCGATGCAATAGTGTTAACAATTAAAAAGTGTTGTTGTTTACTGTAGATAAGATCTTAAAATGTTTGGGACTCATTCACAACTCATTCATTCATCCATCACTACATCCATTCCACATAAAAATCAGTCGCATTCTCGCAATACTAATACCTAATCGTAGTGTAATCACATTAAAGAAAAACGGTGAACTACAACATTCTTGTGTGGCACGGTGAACAATGACAACTGAATGTACCAACCTGAAGTACTACTAAGCATATTGATGAGATAGTGATAGGCAGATAGATGTAAAACAGGTAAAGAGAATCCCGCCACTATCGACCACCGATCTAATGCACTGGAACAGGTAGTTATGATCAGCATGACAAAATACATACAACAATATCATTTGAAACTACATGTACCTATGTTATTCAAGCACTTGTTTCAAGTCCTATCTTTCCTACTTGCTTTTCAAGCATCATTATCTATCATCAATAAAGTAATAAGTCACATACCAGTAAGACTAAGATTTGATTTGGTTTTGATGCGAACAAAAGAAAGTGAAGCGTGTTATTCTACTTTGTCCCTCTCGGAAAGTATTGTGTATCGCGTGCACTCGTAGGATTATTGTGTGTATGTGTGTGTGTGGTGTGTTGTATGTGTATTGTAATTTTTAGGGAGAAGATCATTATATGTAAAAGTACTATGCATGTTTAACATTTGTTTGATAACCGACTAGACAAAACTTATATGCACCACGCATATCCTACAAGCATATTACGATTACATGATTTTCACTTTATAATTTATACGTGTGTCATTTGCAACAACTACTACATGACAACAGCAACAATCGCGATTTTCCTGTTTTTTGTTGCACATTTGCGTATCCTTAGTGCCTACTCAAACGCTCATCTTTATTACAGCTCACACGACACAACACACTACATTACAAGATACATGACCATAGTTACCCAGTCTAAAATTGTCTGCCTATAAACACTCACAGGAACACACATACTTGCTGTTATTAATGCTTCATTATGCCTTTTATTATTAAGTAAGAATACAATTTAGATACCTGATCAATGTTCTATGTCCTGTCTGTTCTGTGTCCATATAGGTACCTATTTGAGTTTTCCTGTTTTAATTTGGTAGGCCTCCTACTAATTTTGATGAGAAATCATGCGAGAAGCTGTGAAAAAGGATTTTCAACTCACTTCCTTTCTTGTAGGTCTTTAGGAATTAGGGAAGCTACTAGAGTTAATATAGTTGTAAGTTTCTATTCGTGCTGCATTTGGCATTTGAATTAACGGTAATGTAATGTAATTATTAATTGACAAAATGACTTGTCCTAACTGGTCTTGTTGTATTGTATCTTATCGTATCGTGTGTCTGTTTAAAAGAATATTGAATTACTGAATACGTAGAAGGTGCGCTTATAACCTAATGGTTAGATTTGTAGTTTTCTTTGTAATGTTGTAGTTTTGTAGTTTCGAGTTTGTGTAGTGCATTTATAACAGCGGTATTCAATACATTGTTGTAATGACAACAACATTTCGCGTTATATGACAACTTATTCGTCACAAATCGTTTGGAATACTGAATGCACCAACATTACCTAGTTAGTGCTGTAAAGCCAATTGGCAAGGATGCTCAAAGTTAGAATCAATTTATAAACGGATAAAATAATGATCAGTGTAATAATCTTTTAATTTTTTTTATTTGTTTTGCTTGTTTTACTTTTTATGCGGCTACAAGTTGCAGCGTTTTCGATTTTTTTGATGTAAATTGTTAAGCGTACCACGTCATATAGAGCGAAATGTCGCTACAACAGGATATTGACTGCGGCTGATGTATGGTTAACGCATTCCAATTCCGCATATTGGAGTTTCATTATTTTAGATTGACAAAAACAAAACTTGATCATTTTATTTTTTCCGAGGGAGACGTGACAGGGAAATCTTACAAGTGGTCAGGTAAATCGTATGGGAACTACATCAGCTATATGTATATCTTTGTGGGGAAGTAGGCAAATATAGGGACTACTGATTAGCTAGGTCTTCATTTTGGATGTATGTGTTGTTTTTATGTTGTGTATCCACTACATGCAGACAAAAGCATGTAAGTACATTCTGCCTGCCGCGTTTATTGTCCTTTCTTTACAATTGTTCTCAAAGTTAGTGTTTAGGTTCCATATTCCATTCTAAACATTCGTCATTTTGTCCTACTTTTTTTGACAAAAAACAACAAGTTGCTTAGGAATACATTAGGGAAAACCCGATGCCTCGTGCTTTTTGTAGTTCTTTTGCAAAATAGTAATATGGTGCTTTTTTAATGCGTTTTCATAGGAAATATGGTAACTGCTATGGCCATAGGTACTAGATGTCAAGAGCCAAATTCAACAAAAATTTGAGGAAATAACAAAAAAAATCTATTCAGAAACAATCAGAAAGTTCGAAAGTAGGTACTCCAAAATGCACGAGGCATCGGTTTTCTTCTATTGAATAACTATGTATTAGGTACTTAATGTTTTATGTAGGAAGTCAAATTAGTCAGCTAAAATTGTGGCAGGAAATTACCCTGCCGATAAATGATACATGCAAGTACATCGTCGTAAGTTATTGTTAGTAAAGGGGATACGACAAAGAAATTACTTTAAAAATAATGATTAGTAATTACAAGCAAAATTTATGATTACCTAAATAATAATGCCTTGATGGAAATGAAAATGATGCCAAATGTGAATATGTACACCTACTAGCTACGTAAAAACAAAAACGATTTAGACGTAGTATCTTATTGTCGTAATTTGATTAAGCTTTTATGTCGAAGCGAGCCATAAATCAGTCGTAAATGATATTGCAAAAAAACAATAGATAATGTATAAAAGTAAAAACTAAAAAATCATATCCTTACTCTCACAAAACTTCGGTATTCAAATAAAGTGACTTACTGACTAATAATCTTGTGACTGTGACTAAGATAAAGCATTCACATAACGTAAAGGACTTGAAATAGCTCATGCTTTCTCGTCGCGCCAGAAATTCTTTTCTATTCCTCCATCTAAACAAGAAGAGCATATTTGTTGATAGCTTGGTAATTAGCCCACTTGCATTTCGTTTTCATATAGTTCTGGTTGAAGGTGTGTAACAATAAAGTAGACGCATATGTAATTATGCACATGCAATAATTACTCCGTCAAACTTCCTATTTACGTGTATGTAGTGGGGCAAGCGCATTTCCTTTTTTTATCAATAGTGTTAACTAGATGCCTACATCCTAGTATATAGTAACGTTACTAGAATTAAAATGTACTATGTACTGTAATTAATGACAATTTGAGGAAAAAGAGAGCACAGTGTAAATTTTGCTTTTTGCTGCAAATAATAATACCATGTGGATGTAAAGTAGGAAAGTGAAAGTAAGTGTAGATAAATATAAAAAAAATTATAAAAGGATTAAAAATAAGAAAGTAAACATAAAGGAAGATGGGAAAAGTTTCAAAAGGGACCATAGAGTCACCTTTTGTCTACGGCTTTCCGGCAATTAAATAGCCATTTAATGACTCTTGCATTCCGCTCAACAATGGAGGGTTCGCCATGCTGAACGATAATATTGGAACCAGATGTGGATGCCACCGGGGCATTGTAGCCACCACCACCAACAGTACGAGAGCCAACTTTTACACCTAAAGGTGAGTCTCCACTGTCAATGCTTCCACCACGACGAGGACCGGAGTCCACCGAGCTAACGCTGGAGAAGAATACAGGCGAAGAGCCACCAGATCGATCTCCTGGGTTGTTTCCTCCTGTAGCAGGAACTGGTGGAGGAGTACTATTGTCCAATCCTAACTTGTCAAAAAATCTCTCCAACTCCAGAGAACTTTTCGAGCAGCGCTTCTTACCCAAATTGGGAGAGTCACGATTAGAATTGTAACTGTCACCAGGCTGCTCTGTTTGGTTGGACCCATGGTGGTAATGATGTGTGGGATGGTGATTATTTTGATGCGGTGGGGGTGGAGGAGGAAGTCCGAGGTCGACGTGAACTAGAGTAAATCCGCCGGTCAGTAAATTGGAACTACTCCCGGATTTTATGTAGCGATGACTTAAATCCGATTTGGAACGCAGTATGGGTCTCCGTATGGGCGACACTGTGAATTGCAAAGAACAAAAAAGGCATTTCTATAGATAAGACTATTCCCAGATGAAAACAAGACTGGACTGTGCATTGGGAAGCATAAATTAATGACTGGTGGTTATCAGCATCACAAGGGTTATTGCTAATGGTTATGGGAGAATGGTCGAGGCCAGTAAGTGAGTAAGCTTATGACAAAAGTTTCTTATTCTTACGAGCGATCTACAACTACGATACGATACGATACGATAATATTGACAATGAAATAAAAACAAGAAAATTGGGCTACTAACTTTTGTTACCTTCATTAGAGTGCGAAGGTACACGTGGAGGAGTTCCACTGTCAAGATTGCCAACTTTACACAAAGCAATTTCCGTGACTGATTTAGGGATGGGGATTTTCTTCTGATTCTGATGATTGTGATTAGTGTGAGTTTTCTTAGTTTTGGAGATCGGTGCTTTTCCACTCGAGTCATCATCCTCCTCTTCCCCATCAGCATCATCGGGTGACATGGGACTGGAGCTGGATCTCGAGTGTGGGGAGTAGCGCATGGAGATATCAGATAAATCCGGAATGGACTTTCGACTATTTCGACTACTGATCGATGAGATTGAGACTGAGACTACGGACATAGCTGCAGAGAGGGGATGATGTTTTTGAGTGGATTTTTCCGATGCTGACGAATTTTGTCTGTCAAGCATAGGGGTAACTGGAGTGGAGAATGCTGGAGGTGGACTGATAATGGGACCACTATCAGACATCGGTGATTCCATAGTAATATCGGGCGGGGGAGTTGGAGGAAGAATCGGGGATGGTAATGTGACTGGAACAACGGAGAGATGTGGATCTCCAGCAGATGAGACGACGATGCCTCCGGGGCCATCGTGCAGAAGTCGTCTCAGTTTCGACTGAATATTATGACTCTCATGATGATGGTCGTTCTCGTGGGACATCAAACGTCTTGGCGGGGGTGGCGGCTGAATGTCCGGAGGCATCCCTTGAACGGGTAGCCTTTGGGGGAAATCTTGTGGACGAACAGGTTTCGAAGTTGTCCGTGGACTTTTGGGCGGGAGAGGAGGAGGATTGTCGTCCACTTTCCCGCAACCTATTCATCACAATTCAAGTACAAACACATAAATATTATTTTGATTTGCTTTGCTAAGGAAGTCTATCAAGAGCCTGAGTGACTAAATACACTTTTCATCTCAATTCACAATTCACGCTCCTTACAATCCTTTCCCGCACGCACGTCGTCTTACGCACGCAACCTTACACCATTGTGCATGCTCACCATTTAACTCCCCCAGCTAATCGAGCATTTATATATCCACTTGGGTGTTTGGACACTACATACTACATACGTACGTACCTACCCACATAATTATTAACATTAATCTAAAAACAAGTTTACGGCTAGCTAGAGCTTACGTAGGTACGTGCTACTATAGCAAAACCGTCAGTAGACCTTCCTACGTGTCTAGTTGATTTTTATTAGTATAGGAACCAGCGATAAGAAAACTGCGAATTTCTTTCTGACTGGTATCAGCCTTATCCCAACACCTTCCACTACTAACAACTTGAGCCAGCCTAGCAAAGTAAATAACTATAATTTAGAAGACTATATACGCAACCATTCCATTTAACTGTGTTGTCACATTCTCGGAGATATCTTAACTACCTAACGGCAAAAGGCAACGGCTCCCACTTTAAAAACATGGGCATACATCTATGAATTTTAATGCCTAATGCATTCCACTTCTTTATTTGATTTTTAATTGCAAACCTGTGCATACCGATAGGAGGGAAGATATAATTTTAATTTGACTTTAAAAGTATTATTAATTGGGCTTGTTTCTTTCCTACACCCACAGAATGCTAAATTGGATTCAACATATGAACACATTGTGATCCGCATGGATTGATTTGCAGTGAACACGAATTTTGAAGAATAATAAAATGACACTTTTGATTCGAAAGTACCTGGTGAATGATTGCAATGACTACACGATGTAGTGCGTACTACTTGTACCACTCCCGTACCACTAAGCAATTAGGCACATTAATGTCAAGATTTTGTATGGAATAAAACCCACATAGTCACTGGCTTTCGCACCATTCGTTAAATGTACAACTAGGTAATAATTATTTACTACATTACATTGCATTGTTCCCTACGATTTCAAGTTTCCAAAGTACAACGCAGATTTAGTCGTTATAGAATTGGGAAAAATTTGTCCATAAGGAATCCTATTAAATCTGAGCTGATGGTCGATCAACAATCTTCTCCCACATAAGCAAAACCAACAGAATCTCTAATGCACAGGGGAAAAGGAACAAGTAATCCGGAAATGAACATGCAAAAAACCAAGCCAAACAAACCTACGACCACACAATAAATATGCAACAGAAATCAGAACAATCAAAACCGGGTACACCCATCCCAGCACACCAAATCTTTGTCATGTATATATATATGTACACACAACGCATCAACGAATTCTTAATCACACGAAGCCGCGTTCGGCTCAATTCAACACAAACCAGACCAGATCAGACCAGAGTAAAGTGAACATGTGGAAAAATGACAGGTGTATAAAGTTTGTATGTAGCTATATAATGCGGAGTCAAAAGGTTCATAACTGTTAGTTTTTGAACTTGATAGGCATCGCGTTTTGCAGGTACAGCGACACACTCCATGTAGGTACTTTCGTTCGTTTCCAGTATGATAGGAGCATGATGCATATGCAATACTCTTTACAGCGTAACATGGAGGGTAGAGAAACTTTGATTCTCCCCAACAAAACCTCAATTCAATCAGCATGCTTTGAAAAAAACATAAACGGAGTAATTACAAAGAGCAGCATAAAATATGTACTTTCCTCTGCACATCCATTTACCTTTATTAGCAATGTTTTTGTAGCAAGCAGAACATGCATGATTATATGCATTCAGAGTCGGTTTCTTTCCTCCTTCGAAAACGCTGATGTGGATAAGTAACTTATGTAAGTATGGAAGGTAGGTACCTATTTGAATATCGCGATACCTACAGGAAAGCAGGAGTAGGAGGATATGCACCTGCTAGTTGCAAGCCCTCAATTCGTGTTTGTGTCCATGTCCATGCTCATGGTACATGAGTAACTGGGTGCATACATTACGTAGGAAGGGACATTGACGGAAGTGAGGAAATAAGGGATTTCTACAAAGCACAGTTTAATTCAAATCTTCACGCACTGCCGTAATTATTCTTTGTTGCGTATCTTTTAAACCAGAAATCCTCCTGGTCATCGAACTGGACAGTAAATTAAGCTTGAAATTGCACACATATTTTTATGCATTATTGCACTCTTTTTTAAGTTCGTCGGATTGTTTGCTCCAGTTTGGACTTCAATAATTATAGACGCCAAAGATGACAATCAAAATCACGTTTTCATTGCACCGGATTTATAAAACAAACAAAAATAAATTCCATCCACCCAGTTTCATCTGACTTAACTTATGTAGGTAGTTGGGTAGCTTATTTGCATTTATTGATTTTTTAATTTACTAGCCTGTTTCGTTTGATTTTAACATTACACACGAGCATTTTTTATTTTGCAATCTACTCCAGTTAATGTTGGCTGTTCAAGTTCAGCCTATCTTTTTCGGCGTAAGCATTTTTGAAGAGACAGTGCAGCTATGTGCTTTGTTTTATAGGTAGTACCTAGTAGGAAAGAGCGTGATATGCACTATAGTTGAAAGAGCCTGGATCGGCGGTCACTAAATATTTAGAAAAATCTTACAGTAGTGTACAGCATACAGTGCAATATCTGTGAAAGAGCACGATCGTGTTTCATGTGAGATAGACAGGAGACGAAGGATGCACACATAGAAATCCGTTGGCCTCAGGTATTTCAAAAATTGAGAGTTGGAAGCACACGCTCCCGGTGGACTCGTCAAAAGAAGGCAACTCGAACTCCAGCCAACTCCTGTAATGCAATGCTCCACGTCCGCGTCCACAATCCCCTAACCACAACATACATTTTTCTTGAACAATAAAAATCGATTTTCGATTCCACTCTTTTGCCGCCAATCCCTTAACATGCTCCACAAGCTCACAATGAAAAATTTGTTTAAGATTCTTCCGATTTTATTCCTTCTTCCATGATCTTCTCCCCCAACCTGCGTGCGACGGGTTCATTACTAGATAAAAATGCTAACAGGGCTAAATTGCCGAAATACTATGAAATGAGAAATCCTTGAAGGTTCTCACGGGATATTTATGTATGTGACACAAACACAAGTGAATCTTACTAGATCTGAATTCACAATAATTCAATTTCAATTCCCTAAATTATTGTGAGTGGAGTAGAAATTAGAGATGAGAAATTTAAAGATGTTACGTAGGTACAAATTTTCCCCAGAGATGCTAAAAGGATCGGTTAGCAACAAAGAACTGAAATTAAATTTTGTAGGTATGACTTAACAGACTGTGCACTGCACACAGCGCACAGCTCGATCAGTAGCATTCTTTCATTTTACTCGGTGTAATACCGTAACACGATATTTTTTAGCTGTTTCAATTTCCATCGCTAAAATAAATTACGTCGGCAAAATTTCATCAGTCTGTGTTCAATTTAATCTACGAAAATCACTTTCACTAGCCTATGGTAGCTGCAATATTCAAGGTCGAGTTGATACTATGAGATGTCTATAGTAGAAATTGGCACCAATGAGAATCAATGCAGGTACACTGTAGGAACGGATGCATATAAAACGCTAAAAACGTACTCTTACATATTTTACATAATTATGAAAGCAGTAAAAAAGTGTTTAAGATGCATCCTAACTGCGTTCATGATTGAAATAAATACGAGTAATTTTTTTAGCCCTTTCAAGGATTGTTTCCATGTTTACTTTAGTTTTTATAGCGTAGGTAGTAGAATTATCCACACCTTTAAAAGGCGTTCAATGAATTCCGGAGGAAATACATAAAGGAAGGAAAGAAACGAGATGATTTTAGAATCTACTCATTAATCTCAATCCTCCAAAATAAATTTACACCAAAATAACAGTAGCTCTCGTTTTAAATTTTGCCTTTAGTTCTAGTATCAATCCTGACATTCGGGGAAAATGTTTTCAAAGGTCTAGTTGGAGATTAGTGACAATCAGTTTCGAAGCGTTGTACAATCCGATCTATTGTATTATGTATTCAGGAGTTAGTAAGACAGACAAAAGGAAAAGCAGGGAGTTAGAAAATTTTTAAATCTGCAATCTTCGTGAAAGAGAATACACAAAAGTAAATAGCCCCTTCTTTGAATCCGAATCTCATTCAGAATTAAGCGTGTGGAAAGCCCCCAGTAGGTACATATCAGTAGGTAGAGCCTACCAGGCAAGGAGAAAACATGACAGCATATTAGAACCGAGAGCTCAAGGAATTCAGATTCAAATCTTCTATCCTCCCATCTCCAGTCTTTTCTCTTTCCGCTGGCACAAAATCCAGAAGTTGGTGATGATCCTCCGAAAACGTATTTGTAGAAAGTTTCTTTACTTCCCGAAAACGCGTGTGTGGTGTTGTAGCTGTCGTTCACGTTATAGTGCTGGCGGTAGTTTTTTGAGTACGGGGAAGACAACCACGTCGAATACAATACAATGCAAACAAGTAGGTAACTACAGTATGATGCCTTACCATTACTGACTACTGTAATTGTTACGACAATGGCTATAGCCACGGAATACAGCGGACGAAAGGATGACACGCAAATACATGCCTGCCTCGTACATACAGTCTGCTAAGCCAGCGCAGAAACCTACAAGAAATCTGAGCGACTGTAAACATGGAGAAGTGAAGCAGAATTGTTTTATATTGTGTAATCAGTCTTACTTTTGCTTTTGACTCTGCCTCTGAATTTCCCTTGCTCTCCTCGTACTCGTCTTCCAACTCCAACCAACACGCTACGTAATGTAGGTAAGTGGTAGTGTGGTGTGGTGTGGTAGGGAAATAGTGTTGGTTCCTACGGAAACTTTTAGCAATCTCATCGGTGAAATGGAAAATAAATTATATTTTATATGCATACTTTGTAAAAACTCATTCCTATTTTATATTTTGTATATGGAATGGAATTTCAGATGCTCGGATGCAATCTCACTACTACTAACCCAATTCAATTTTATCGATAGGATTATAGCTTAGGCATATTATGTGTGTGTGTGTGTGTACTGTATACCAACATGGAAGTATACAAAATTCCATATTTCTTTTTTTTCTGACTCACAACCCTGTGGCCAAAAGATTTTTTGTTTCTCTAGCTTCCCTCTATAATATGCAGCAAAAATTAGAATAAATATATTCCTTTCTAAAATTGTAAATCGGAATCACTTTACTTACGTACTGGCAGACAGTATTTGCATTGTACATACATATAATGATTGCTCGCTGGTACGTAAGCCTTCATTTCCATGATTATGTTTTCCACACACCAAGCAAACAATAAAGATTTTTTAGAAGAATATCAGAGGACTTCCTAATGCTGGCCGCCCTACTTTTAAATAATCTTTAATTCTATCCTTGTCAAAAAATTGTCTTTCATTTGAATTTTTAGGTAACTTTTTTTTGAGAATGAGAGGGAAAGTAGAATAGAACGGAATACTAATAGTAAATATTTTTGCTGTGGTACTCATCGTCAGTAAGCTTCGTATCTTGATCACGATCCTCATTGTAGTAGCCACAGTTACGCTGAAAGAAGTGGAACTGTGAAACGGGAATGGCACTTGGAAGACACATAAGTACACACCCAAACTACAAAGGCAAATTATCCCGGAATGAAGAGAAAATTCCAACGCTAAGTCCAGATACAAACTATGACTATGGTTTGGCTTATATTTCGAACGTAAATTGTTGGGAAAGTTGACTTGGTCGTTTCCCTCACGGTGGCTCGGTTGAAAGCAATGACAAAAGAAACTGGCAATCGTGGTGTGTGTGGCAGTAAATTCATGGAGTGTTTTCAATGCTCAAGAGTCTGTACATTAACAGCAGACTGAGCGAGAAAAAATAAGATGATGACGAAGAACTACCATCAAGTTTTTCAAAGCTACGTAGGTACTTTGTACAACCAGCCCAAAATTCTCATTTCATCATCTTCTGATTCTTTGACTCTTTCATCGAAGGAGAAGAAAAAAACTTCAATCTTTTCAATGCTTTCAACCAACTCAACTGATGACGTCTTTCCTTCCTCCATGTGAGTCATACTGTTTGCATCCGAGCTAGAATCCGAAAAAAATACCTACAAGACCCGACTTTCTCATTTTCTTTTTAGAACGAACCATTTGTAATCTATCTTCGCATCTTACTCCGTTACTACATAAATTACTTACAGATATCCCGCACCAAACTATGAGATCCAGCCATTACGATAGGATATACAGTGGTCCCATCGCATACTTCTTGTAATCTATACTGTACAATCATCTGTCTATAAACATTCGCTTGATTTTATTGCCCGTATAGGGTTTCAAAAACTCGAGTCAAACCTCGCAACTGTTAAAAAAATCAGCGGCTTACCAACTTTTTTTACCTTTCAATTTTCTGCACATGCATGATTACGAAAATTCACATTCGGATCGGATCCACCCGAATTCGAATTTTGCCAAGCCTGAACACAGAAGGGCGAATAGTACTTTGATAACTTCACAAATGATAAATGCAAGTGTAGATGTGGTCAAGCCAAAGCCAAAGCCAAAGCCAAAGCCAACGCCCAAACTACACCTAATAGTAACGTAATAGTAAAAAGCCTAGAAGCAAAGCATGTGACATTACATATGCTTGTCTGCAACCGATAAGAGGAATCACCCATATGTAAATATTAAGAAGAAATATCGTTCCTATAACTATCCTGAACTACGTTTCTGATCCTTAGTTCGATGCACTTACCTATTCATAGCCTAGATACCTAAGTACCTACCTATGTATTTTCCCCTGCTGTAGCTGTTGTCACTGAAATCATGATTCCAGGACAATTTATACAATGCATATCTCCAAGATAATTACAGGTATCTTGTAAGTGCACATTATGTAAATTTATGGGTACGGATAAGATAGAAGGAAAAATAAATTCCACAATGACCGTCGAATGATTGAGATGGTTACGAAGGCATATAACTTACACTTTACTTTCACATTAGGTCTATTTACAAACTAGGAGTAAAGCGTATGCACTTCAAAAGTAAAACTATGGATAGACAATAAAGAATATACCTATGTACACACATATACATATATGGTATACATCTTTGTATTATTTATATATAGATAATCACATAGGTGTGTCCTTGCTCGTTAGCGATATACATGTACTATGTACCTACCAACTTATACCAGATGGCCAAAGTTAAAGAGCTCTTGTTGACTCAGATAGTCGATACCCTCCTACTCACCAAAGTCCGGCGTCCGACGCCGAACTTACGTCTATATTAAACCAGACTTAAGTAATAGGTAAATAGGAGGGCACTGTCTCCAGCTAGGACTGTCTATTGTTTAAGATCGAACTTTCTCGGGTTACATCCACAGAATGACATCAAACTTGACATTTATTGCCAAGTTCTACCCCATCATTTACCTATACCTATACGCTCACAGATAAAAGGACATTAACTCAGAAAAAAGAGTTACTGAAGAGAAACAGTGGATTTTAGATTGTGTGAGTACCTGTGGAATCGTGACCATCCATGAAGTAAACTAATCCTATAACCTATTAATATTAATACTTTACATTCACTATTACTAGTGAACTAACTTTAAAAACAAACATTTACTGATCGTAATTCCTAGTAAAATACTTGTGTACATTTTCCTTAAGTAAGTCCCATTCAATTTATTAGATACACGCTAAAAATCCCACGATCTCATCACAAATCACAATCTAACGCATTCATTTGACATGTATCTGTAGTTATGGTTTGTACGTTTATATAGACGCCGGGACAGATATCTGTATTGATGCAAAGGCTAAGCCATGGCAAGAGTGCTAGAGGGCCAGAGTCTTAACCAGAGGGGAGGCACTTAGAATTTTACTACTGTTTGTACAAGGCTGATGATATTCGATTTGGAAATCTTATTATGTCATTTTAATGTCTACTTATTTCGATTCCCACTCCAACTCCCATTCCGATTAAAGATAGAACAGGATCTACGAATTCCAGGAAGTTGTCTAACTGTAGGCCTGTAGGGTTAACAAATTTTTATGATGCCAAATGACTTTTATATCATCTACCATATTTAAACTTGACAGCAGAAGATGATATATGGTAGTCTGACGGTACAAATGGTTTATATAGGGATCATTCATCATCAAATAATAATTTTACTCTTCAGCTAGCTCAGTCTTCCCTCCTAACGGTAACGGCAGTGACAACGACAAACTGCATTATGTATATATGTATACTACCCTACTACTTATCGGTGATACCTCTACGCGTTTATATAGGCACCACTACTACCGATAAAATATGCAGTCCTTGAATATAAAAAGTTATGTTCCGCATTTCCATAACATTAAATTCACTACATACATGTACATTCACTCCCTACACATTCCGTTCAATCAAAATTACAGAATACCTAACTGCAACTCGTTTAATATGCTTTGAGATATTTTCCACTTTTAATGCATTGAATTATATCCAGTTTAAATCTTATCTAATCACATTATTTCAATCTTATCTCATCAAATTCAGATAACAACTTCTAGTTCCACGATGGCGATGACAAGAGCTCGCGTGTACATCATGTACCTACACTGTAAAAACTGAAAAAATTTAAAACAGGATAAAGTGCATC
>JAAXYX010003406.1:0-14518 GCA_036851915.1 Ptenothrix huangshanensis | reverse complement strand
TGCCAAAACGAAAACAAGTTAGGGGCGCGCTCCTTATGATTTTTCTCTTTTGGTCTTCGGAAAATATTTGGGATTATTTCTGCCACACTAGTATGCTGCAGTTGTTAAATCGACTTTGAAAATTTTAACTAGTCTTCTTTTTGAATCTAAAAGGGGTATGTACTTGACTCTGACTTTGCAAGAAGATGACGATGACGATGACGATGCCGAGAAGAATGTGTCTCAAACTAGAAATCCAATTGCATAGATTGAAATAATAACAGAATGCCTTTAAGAATGATTTGATTTGGTGAGGGGACATGAGGAGAAATTAGATATAACCTTATGTTAGATGAATACCTAACATGAAGGTTGTCTCAAGTCTTAGGAAGTGTGTAACGCTGATTGAAGAGTACATGTGGTTGTTGAGAGGAAATTCGATGAGCATATGAAGGAATGAAGGAATCGTTGTTTAAATGTTGAGCACTTGATGAAACGTTGCTAGCTATCAGCCGAATCGGTAGTAATTCGTGTACATAGATACGCCGAGATTGAATTACAATACTCAGTGTGAGTATTGTTAGTTACTCAAGTTGAATTTTGCGGCGGGCCGCAACTTGACATGTTATTTTACATTAGATGGTTTCAAATTATATCGTGTTTTTAATGTTGAGTCGTTGGGTAAACAGAAATGATGAAGAGGCGCGATTTCTCAAGTAATATTACAGAATGGTGAAAAAAAAAATCTGGATAAAGTGTAAATACACGCATATTACACTTGGCGTTGAAAGGTATCAAAACCAGACTGTCACTTATCTCGTCTTCGTGACATGAGACTATATAAATACATAGTCCTGTGGTTTACAACCATACCATACCATACCATACTACATGATACTATGGACAGAGACAGAGACTGAGAAGAGTTCTCCCAAATGTATACAATGTGGGATGGATTGGAATTTGGAATGCAGTATCTACATATGTATATAGACTCAGTGCGAGACGCTTGGCTAGACGAAGGAGGAGGGTATAGACAGTTGATAGAAAAACAACTATAAATAATTTTGTCATAAAATTCGATAATTATTATTAAATACCAAAACTTTCAATCATGAATCCTAACTTGGGTTCTTTCATATAGACGCGATAAGGATTGAGAATCGTTTCGGTTAGGTTGAGTCATACCACATATGTAGTCTGAAAAAAAAAACGTCAATGCTTCCCCGAATTCGATCGTACCGGAAGCTGGTATTACTTTCGTCAGAAGAAAGGATTGGTATTGGTGTCACGTGTATTTATGTAGTTCGACGACAGTTTAAGGTTAGGTGTCTTCATGTTCTATTTAATGGCTTACTGTATTCCTATATACTCATTGTCAAGCACAAGTCTTACATTTAGTGTATGTATGTAGAGTCTGGGAATGACTCGGTGAAGTACATAGGTATTGATTTTTAGAAAATTGCCTCCTTATGAAAAAAATTTGTGGAGAAGGATCAAAAGAGTGTAAAGTTGGAAAGGGAAACAAAGGGTGCTAAACCATTTCATTGAGTTAATTATATCTTTGCCACCACCTTATCACTGTTTTTGTTAACGTTATGGTTTTCAACACTCTGGACTGGACTGCAATTATGGACAGGGTTTCAATATTCCGTATGTATAAGTATGTATGTAGATGTAGATGGTTCAAATTCAATGATGCGGGGTTGATGGATTATATTATAATGTTCTACTTCTAATGCATATCTAAATAGTCTCGGATGTGAAAATCTTGCTGCAGTTTACTTTGATATCCATAGCCACAGTCGAAATCATTATAGGTATATATGTATGGATATGTAGTTCTTTTGCAAGTACGAGAGAGAGAGAGAGAGAGAGAGCGAGCGGCTGAATCCCTGTTTGTATACACTACAAGAAGGTTTATTATCAAGCAAGCCGATTTTATTTCCGGCCCCTTTTTCTAACCTTAGCTTGTGGTAAAAATAGCAGTATGTTGGAGAACCAATTGCTTACTTGATGTACACATAAGCACTGAAGTTAGTCGTGGGTTCGAATGTGTTGTAATCTCGAACCATTTTTAAGGACGTAATCTTTCGCATCAAGTTCCCGTATTCCCGGTGTATACACACGTAGTGTTGTACTAATACATAGAGGATCTGCCGCCACCCTCTCCTTCGAAATCGTTCAGACTTGAGTAGGAAACATGCTATAAGGCTTGCTCCGTCCATGTTTACCAGTCTTATCCCAAAACACGGATACGGGTGCTTTTTCAGGCAAGCTTTGGTGCAGTGGCTGAGTTTTCACACACATGGTATTTGTACTTAGGAAATGCTCTCACAAGTTAGTCCATCCCAGCGTAGCTTGAGTATACACACACACACACACACACACACACACGATTTGTTTACAAGGGACGACTACTACGTTCAATTCAAGACTCGTTAGATTCAAATGCTGTCTCGATTATAGAACAGTTGAGGCGATAATTAAACCCTAGACTAGCCGAGTATCTGTATTCGAGTTACTCATTTATACCAAGGTGGTAAGGTTTTTTCGCTTGCTTTTATCGCTTTTCCAGCGTCCTACACCAATGCAATGTGTAAGTGTAACCGAGAGGAAGGAATTACAGCACTTGACGAGATTTGTATGGCGCTCACGTCATATCTCTATGACAATAAAATTCCAGCGTGACAGTTACAAAGATAACCAGATGCATTGCAGTCAGTGCTGCTGCATCTTAATTCACGGAATTCTAGGTGGTATATAGAGAAGACACACATCCGAATCCAAATCCAAATCCAAATCCAAATCCAAGTACAAGTCCAACCCACTCTGTAATTTTACCCTGTTACAGAAAAAACAGTAGGAACTACAATTGGGAGGGCACCTAATACATCACTGCCTAACGAGTGGAACAACCCCATCAATTATTTAATACCTTTTCTGATATTTATGAAATTTTAAATGGTTTGTTCTACGCTTATTTTATTTTCACCATCTGATCTTGAGACCGAATCTTGAACCGTTCTTTTATAATTATTTGCCCTAGTCCTGTGCTTTGTTCTACATAGGATTCCTATTCATGCATAAAAACCTTTATGCCTATTACAAAATTGTGTATAGGATGTGTGTGGAGCTGAAATATTGCAGAGGAAATTGCGGGTAGTCAGAGAGTGCATGAGATTTTGCATGAGTGCTGTGGATGGATGTGGATGTGGGTAGCCTTTTGTGTGGAGTAACTGGCCGTGAGATTTATGATTTTGATTAGAATTCAATTGCGTTGCATTTTTACTTGAACCGTACGCCATAGTATGCCTTCGGTACATACTTGGAGGTTGCGTTGACTTGCAGTTGGTTGTGTACGCAAGTCGTTAAGGCAGTACCTAATCGAAGATTTGATACCTTGGGATGAGTACGGATCCAAATAATGGCACATCCCTGGCAGTACATCATACACTCAAACGAGACAACTGCCTATTATTGTGAACTGCAGGTAGCTTGCATCCTTATAGTGACTTACACCTGTAGGACTACCAGGTGAGGAGAGATTGCCTCATAGGTGTAGATATACACCGTACAATCCACAATAAACGAGGAGACATTATGAGCTATTGCTGAGGCAAATACAACTTGGTTTGAGTTCGGTGAGGCGAAATTTATTGTTGATGGCGCCTTTCCGCTGGAGCAAGCAACGAAATACAATAGCAGCTTGGCTTACTTAGCTGGAATTCATTATGAAACCACGTCCATTTTAAAATTTATGGCTACATGCCATTTGTTTTATGTTTCTGATCCTCTAGCTAATTATTATTGTGAGAAATTGAAAGTGGAATCCCTTACGTTTTCATTAAGTTATCAATAAACAGCAACAGGAAAAGATGTTCGGAATTAATTATCTCCAGAATGGCTTATCACTAGTGCGTACAACCTACGATTTCAAATAATGGCAAACGACTAGAAAAAACTTGGGACAGCATGTTTGGCACCTGAGTCGAACATTTTGATTTAAAAACACAAGAACAGCGAGAGAGGATAAACTTATCATGAGACTTCTTCAACTTCACCTACTTAATTAAGTGGAGAATGAACAAAGTAATTCTTAGCGATTTAACTGCATTCGTGCATAGAAACGGCTGTACAAACGATTGTCATGTCAGCTGTGGCTTTTGTCTTGGGTATAGAACGTTCCGCGTAGAAACTGAAATGAGGATGTATCTTTTAGGATTAAATGCATTTTCTCATGGTTTTGGTTGCACTTTGATTGTGCCTGGATGGGAAATGGGAAATTCATAAACTCATATGCGTTCCTTTTATTTATTCCATCTGCCTTGAAACTCCAATGAATAATGTGCATCGGCAGATTTTGAAAATTTGCATAAAGTAGCATTTGGATCTATTAACTTTTCCTAACGATCGTTCAATCCATGATGGTGAAAAATCAGTATTTTCGTGATAGTTTTGTTTTGGCATTTAATTGGACACCACTACTCGAGAGATTTGGAATGGGATATGACAAGTGTAATAATAGCTTGGAAGGAATGAGTAGAAAAATTAAAATGAGTGCTCTCTATTGGCACAGTATGGACTAAATTACACAGTTTCGGATTGCAGTCTTGCCAAAGATGTTTAGCAAATAGAGAAAAATAGAATAACGGCTTCTATATTTTTCACAGCTTCGGAGTCTTGGAGGGATGGATCAAATGTTTAAGACGATGACTGTGTGGAATTGTGAATTGTGATGGTAGCGTTAAGTTCTTGTCGTTGCTTGATAAACTTTTTCTGCAATCCACCGTTACTGTTATGAAGTCGACGCTATCACGTTTTCTATAGAGGGATTTCCGTTAGCTGTTATGAAGCTGTCGCTATTTGCATTCGGAGAAAACAGACAGATTCAAGCTGGTTTTGTGAAAGAGGAAAAAATAGATAGACTTGCGTGGTGGAAGGAGAGGAGAGTATGCACCGTGGTTTTCGGATATAGAAAACACCCTCATCTCGTATATTTTCGGTGCGAGAGAGAAAAAGAAATAAAGGGTGGAGGCTGGAGAAGATGAGGATGGCAGATGAAGAAACATCATGTGTGTGCCTGGCTCCGGACGGAGTTTGAGTAAATGTTTCGGTTTATTTGCATTTCTGGCTCTACGTTTATGCCTGCCCATGTGATTAATTATATACACTTGTAGACGATTCATGCTTCATTTCGATGGAGAGAAGTGGCCATATTTTAGCCAAGCTGTTTGGTTTCGCTTATTGGCCTGAAATCTGAAATCTTGTATTTTTTTACACTTGGTTCCCTTAAGCACATATGCACATGTGTATCAATGAATATATCATTTGGAGTCTGTCTCGCAAGTTTTCCTTGCAGAAATTAATAGCTCGTGAACCTACATACCTACGTACTACGTACCTAGGCTAGAGCTACCAAGTATATACCTACTCGTTCATCTGAGTCGTACGCGTCTTCGTCTTCATGCCCCTCAATGCAGCTAGTATTAGGAATCGGAGAAACTATTGCTTTCAGATTTGATCGTAGACTCCGAAAAAAAATCCTTTTGGCTACGCAATGAAAATGGGAGGAGACAAGTGTGCTTCAGAAACAGCTTCAAGCGGTCTTCATAAAATTCCAGAGAGTTTAATGCTTGAAAATCGGGTGTAAACGTGGTCCCCTGCCTCTGCTCCTTGTGTACCGTGAAACTGCGAATAGAACTCTATGTGCTGGATGCTACTAGAGTAGTTCTATAATAGGCTTGGGCAGAATATACAATAGGCTCTTGTCCAGGAGATGGCAGATCTCCTGGAATCGATTGGTGACGTTTGGGTGAAGGATGCCAGAAGGGTCGGAGATGCGGGTTCGAGCCCATGCTGTACGGTAGATATAGACGAAGAAGGTTCCTTTCTTCTGTCTAACCTCTGATGAGTTGAAAACAGAAAATACTGCTGAGTGAATATTTATTATCCGCGTGGTTGGCATAAAGCTGCAAAATTCAACTTTTCGATGATTAGACCTAATTGAAAGCTAAGAGGAATCCCGTAACTCTTGCTCCGTTTCTAAGTTTCTTTGGGTTGACGTAGATAAATCTTGCTAAGGAAGCAGGAGGAGGATTTTCTGAATTATAGCTTCAAGAATTCCAGACGTTCAAAATGAAAGTAAACGAAACGAAAGTGACGACAACATAATGATTGCAATTGGAATATATCGGTAATAATCATCCTGAGATGGCATGTCTCTACACGCCAAGTTTTTTTAAAATTAATGTATGAGAGTCAGTCTATACGTACAATAAGTGTCTATATAAGATCCGTGTGTTTTGCTTTCCTTAAGTTTGTGTGTAACGGTGATGATTCATTACGTAAAAACATACACTCGGTGGCGCAAAGTGTTCGATTTTTATGACTCTCGGGTGTCTTTCTTGCGTCGTTGATGAAATGTGGCAAGTGCCACATTTCGGCAATTTGTTCATGATGAATGGTAAACAATTCAGCAGTTTCGTGGGGGCTTCGAAACGATTCCCTTCTTTTCCACGAGCTCCACTCGCATCCACAAAATGCAAAGATTGTTTGCGAATTCAGACTTGATTGTCTGATTAATTCTTAATTCCATTCGTTTCGATGACTCCTATGAATTCGATCGGGTGACAGATGAGTTTTACGATTCTCTGTGTCGTCCTCGCATCCCTGAGTCAGATTATCTGTAGTTCCTCCTTACGTGAATGTCTGTAGACACCGTTAACCGTGAGCTGATTTAGTTGAAAGAACTCTTTATTTCCTTCCCAAAATTTACCTATAATAGCTTGCGCTCCGATGTGTTGATAGGTGACAAACATTACTTTTATGTTTTAGGATCAGAGTGTATTCACGGTGTCACTATCTCAGAGAGTACTTTTCGAGAAAGAAAGTGTTCGTAAATTGTAACGTCAGCAGTCTACGTCTTCTCCCAAGAGCTCAGCGTAATATGGAATGACTGATTAATGTCGAGAATGGGAGGCATTAATATGTATTATTGGAGGATTGTGACTGGGATTTTTTAGCCGAGTAGACATTGTACTCAGCTGTAGGTTCTGCCAATCTACTATTAATGGCAGAGGAGTGAAGAACCAACGAGCTATTCCCCTCCATTTCCTAAAAAGTAAGCTTGAGTAAGGGAATCTGGCAAAGTGTAAAGTACCTACTCGGAGTTGCCTTCAGTTAACTTTTGCGTAGGGTGAAACTTCACTGTCAGACCAAATTTAATGGAACAGTGATGCTAGATGAATTAAAATTTTATAACATCGCTCTCGATTCTCAATCCTCCACAGATACCTACGTATTAGTATACACTTCTCCACACGATATATTGATCCCCATTGAAATCCAAGAATCAGGTTTTACCTCCAATCAACCTTTATCATGTCAACAGCTACGGGTTAGAGCGAAAGAAGACAAGTTACACATGAAGGCTGATTTGCTAGAAAAAGGAATGGGCGAAAGGGGTAAATGCTAAGCTGCGGAGAGAAGGAATCCGTTCCGTTGGAGCTAATTTTGACAAAACGTTCAAGGATTGGGAATGTTGTTGGGAGTGTGCGTGAAATACAGAGCATAGTTGAGATATTTCATCATTTCATCCGCAATAAACCATGAAATTGATCAACTTCGATTTATTACTGTTCGGGTGACGTTAACGATGAGACAGGTAGGCAGTTAGTGGTAGCATAGGCATAGGCATTGGCATATGCATTCTCCTCTAGTAAGTAAGTACAAGTTTAAGTTTCTCTTCCGAGCACAGCAGCCAAGTCAGTGAAATGCATCGTTCGATTTTTTGCTCGGCGCAAATTCAAAATCTTACTGGTGTAGAAAAAAAAGCTTTAATGCTTTTCAATATAACCTCAGCTTGAGTTCTTCCGTGATATATGGATCAAGCCTGCACCAACGAGGCTTGTTGACCGCATTACCATAAGTAAGAGAACGGAAATTATTATTCCTACACCATTATCTCCTACGAAAATGTGTATAGGAACATAGACATAGAACCTGACACTGGCACTGGCACTGGCACTGGTACTGGCACTGGCACTGGAAGGACGGGGAAAGTAGCGTTAGTCTTCATTGTGTACATTTAGGCCCAATCATGCCAAATAGGTAAAAGGGGGAAATATGTACCTACCTCTGCGCTTAGCATTACAACATGACATATTTCCGGCAAAAGTCTTGAATACAACATTTCTTCCATAGAAACTGGTTAAAATTCGTATTTTGTGAAAGGAAGTGTCATAGTGGAAGAAATTAAATTGGTACTAGGTTACACGTAGGTAGTTTTCAAATTCGAATTTCTTGACGACTATCAAGTGCTAAGGAAATGCTGGATGTATACAAGACGGTTTATATGTAGGTATGCCTTGGTTATAATATGGGATAAAAGCGTATGAGTCGTATGTCTATGCCCAACGTGCGTATTTTGGGATGCGGAACGTTGTGAATTTGTCTGTAGCTGGTTGTCGTTGTCGTAGTCGTTGTCGTTGTCATTGTCATTGTTATTCACGTTGCCGTCATCAATGTTCCCCTAGACACCCTCGTGTCATCCGGGCGCTTTTATTCTTTTCATCGGGACCGAACAATGGCATTCATCCCCTCTATCCTCACGGAGGTACATATGCATGCATTTTGTCAAAGGTAGATAAAAGCTTGGAATAAGTGATATTAACTCATGTCATAGTAGACTAGAACTTATTATAAATAATATGATACGGGGACCTGCCACGGTAAGCGAGTACGACTACTTTCATTTTTGCCATGTGGTATACACTCACAGTCTACTCTATAAATGTCTGCACATTGTTCATTTCGTACTCTAAATGCTTTTTGTGTGATGAAAAAATTCCCATTGTGCACCAAATCATAATGATTGTATTGTTTGCAAGCTGCATGTGCTCGTATCCATTTGCAAATCGGGCTCGTCTCGTCATAGTTTAGTAGTAGGTAGTTGTAAGTGATATTGCATTTGAAGTAGCTTCAGATATTGAATTGACCGTCAACAAATTCTAAGATTAACCACAGTTACTGGTGTACGTGTACCTGTAACTCGGTTTAGGTAGGAAGGCTCTACTCTAGGGAGGTCTAGGTTTGTGTGTAGGGGAATGCATGGACTGCGGAAGTTTAACGCTGGCTCCGACAAAATTAAGATTTCCAAGTCAAGGCTAGCTAAAGGCTCGTGCTAGGAGAAAATAATTACAAAAGTTTGTGCATAATAACAACAGTTAGAATCTCATTTACTGCATGCATACTTGTGTTGCTTTATCATCGACTCACATTTCCATTCCTATCGTGTAGCCTTTTGATGCAGTTTTTCCACTTTTCCGCCAGACGTTAATTGCGTTAAGAGAATAAAATCAAAATTAAATGAAAATTCTTGGGAGAAAGTGAGTGGAGATGAAAGGCTTTGAAGGATCACACAAAACTTAATCACCCATTGCCATGCTGTATGATTTCCTACCGTTACTCCACCGTCACAAGTACACGTCCTGTTCTCCTGTAGACGGGCTTCATCGCTTCTTCCCGGTCTTGTTGATTTAATGAGGAAATGTTGATGTTCGGAAAGCTACCCTCTTGATAACTTGAGAGTTGGATGCTTGAAAGCAAAGCGAGACATTTTATTAGTTTTTGTTTTCTGTCATGTTTCAGCTCTTTACTTTCCCTCTTCGGCTTTTGACTTTTCTGTAGGGTAAAGCTAATTAGCTTTTGTTTTGATTTGATTTGAGCATTCTTGACTCTTCTTTAGCACGACAACATTTGTGCGATGGCGATGTCTTACAAATTAAATCGTCGTAAAATACTTGGAATTCCCCCGTCATAAAATCTCTTCCGGCGGAATTTCTCAAATTTCCAGAAATTAGAGGAGATCAGTGTGGAAGTTGAGTGAATTCCAAAAACCGATCGTTTCTTATTAACCGCACACCACTACCACTATTCATCAAAACACTTTGCCACGTCCGTAATGAAAAAGCCGAGTAAACGTTGGCTTGGACGGATCTTGCATAAAGTGCCGAGTGTTTTTTCAATTAGTTTCTCATTTCAAAAGCTCGGGTATGGAGTCCAAAGCATACGAACGAATAATTTATTCTTGTACACACAAACAACGAGTCGTGTCTAAAACTGTTGGAATTTATCGTTGGACTTACATCTGTGACATAAAACGATTTTGATTGTATATTTTATTATTTGGAATTACATGTTTCTATAACAATGTGAAAAGTCTCGGTGTCTCGTCTCCTCCATGCCTTTTGATTTCGTTTCCCTTAGCCCTGCTCCTCATAATGGAATGGAATTATATTAAGTGTGTGTACGTAGGTTTTTAGTGGTTTGTTACGTGAAAATGTGCTGTGAGGAATTTATTTCCAACGTCGACTCCGTCCGTGCATAGGTAGGCAGGGAGAGAGATGCATTGCATTTAGTAGGTAGGTACTATTTTAAGTATGGATGAAAGGGAAGGGGTAGAGGAGTAGGTAGGTACAAGTGCAAGAAAACAACTGGATATTAGCTATACTATGCAGCTGGAGCATAAGAATAAGATGCCGTAACACAGCCGCCCATGCTATTATTATTATTATTATTATTATTACTATTATACAACGTAACAGGTTACTTTCAAGTGAGAATTAGAGATTGTATTGTGCATGTAATTACATATGCATCTATTATATCTTCATATATTTGAATTGACTCACATGATTAACATATACGAGATTTTGGGATCTTGTGTGTGCTCACAAACTTCTTGATGGTTATGCTCGTATTTACTCGATAATTCACACTAGGTCAAGACCATGAACATGAACATGGACACAATCTGTAGGAATTTATGCTCAGGCACATACTGTCTACAATTTAGAATAAGAGTAGCTATAGCTAAGTAGAGTTTCGTCAGTTAAAAGTCGTCTCCGAGAATGGTGAGTGTTGAAGCTGAGTAAACCACTTTACTCAGCTTAAAGACTCACCATTCCTACGTGTCGGTATCCGTAGGTAGGTAGGTACATATGGAACTTTGAAGATCTGGAGAGATGTTGGATGAAATTGGTCAACAGGAACAACTCAAGGTTCAAAACTTCAACTAAACTCCAAGCTCGTAGGATAATTATGTGTAATAAAGTGGTGTTAGATAGATGTGTAGGTAGATCCCTTCCCTTGCTTTTCAACCCGAGTCTAAACTAAAACATGATGGCTAATTATTTTATTTTAAAATATTTAATTAATCATTTTTACTAGGATAAAGAAATACCTGTGTTCTAGCACTTTGACATCAACATACCTAATCTTATTTGTACCTAAGCAAGTTTGCGTATATCGCACTGGTTAGTAAAAATTAATACGTATGTACCTGGATGCAGTATATGTACTTGTAGGTACATATTTATGAAAGACGTGAGAAACGACACTCCTCCTGTTCCTCTTGAAAAATTTCAAGTTTGCAGTAAGCACATATTGCAGCAGTAGAGGTATGAGCTTGAGGCTTGATCCTGGTCCTGGTCCTGGTCCTCACCTTGGCTTTGGCTTTGGCTTTGGTTTTGGTTTTGGTTTTGGCTGTCGCTTCCGATTGTGATTTATTCATTATCTGTGTGTGTCTAGTGGAAAGATGTATGTATCTTTGAACATATACTCAGGGTCATATATAATTCTATGCTTGGACTTGAGCTGTGAGTAACTAACGGACTCTGGTCCGTGTCATTGCCTTAATTAATCATTGTTCAAACGAGAATGCAAATTCGACTGCATAATATGTAGATGGACGAAGATAGTGAGACTAGCTTACTGTGGACTGGAGCTGAAGGACTTGCTCTATTTTGTGAAGCTTTCCATCACACTCCCTATACCTATACCTATGTATACCTATACCTATACCGCATATGCCTATGTACAGTGTGCATTCCTAAAAGTATAAATACCCAGGATATACTGAGGTTCCTTTACCTTTACAGTTTCTAGACATTTTACTATAGGTATCCTGCCATTTCCCACCAGACTATCTCCATCCTTATTATACTCTCTGAACATGGTTCTATTCAGCGCAGTCAAACTTGATGACGAATGAAGGAACACAAATACGCACTTTTAATGCCAGCATGCTTCATCATATACAGGTATAGGATGACTATGTATACCGTATGCGAGAGGATATTAAAGCTCATAGGTGGGTACATGTTTTTGTCTCTACACGTCTACGTCTTCTTGATAAAATTAAGTTGAAGCAAAATTGTAATAATTTCCATGCACGAACCTTTATCAAATACCCAGTTGTTTGATGGTGCAAGACCTGACTTGTAAGTGTATGTAGGTAGGTAGGTACGTAGAGGTAATAATATCGTAACGAGACTTGGCATTTACCGCAAATTAATTCGACGCTTTATATTGTGTAGGTACATTAAAGGAATGAGCGTGGATCAAAACTTTTGCATTTAAGTGAGAATTATGGAGATGGAGGTAGGTCTGAGGATTTGGATGCCTTGTGTATTTGCATGAGTCACTTTGTTTAGCGAACGTTGAAAGGAAGAAGTGAAATGTGGGAATAACAGTTTGTAATTATAGAGTCTAAGTTAAGTCTGTCAGATTTTTTATCTCATTATCTCAACGCTCGAATGATAAACAATTATGTCGGTTTGTAGTTTGTACCGTATGTTCCCTTACAATGCCACCAATAGATTAACAATAACAATAACGCTGTATGTATCTATGGAGTCAAACGTTAAATAGAAAGGACGTGGCAGTAAACAAACAAACACTCTAAATCAGTTAGCACAGACAGTAGATAGGTTTTTTCCCCAAAATGATTTCATTACCTTGTTACATTTTCCCCCTTTTTCACTCTTCTCTGATGAAGAAATTTGATCATTCAAAAGCATGTTTGTTTGTAATAATTGTTGTTGCATATAATTAATTAGTACCTTCCTTTGACTAGACTCTGATATAATTGCTGAAATACGCAGGCTGCTTTCCTATGAAAAATAATCATAATAATGAAGACAGATGCAGCGAGCGTAGAAAAAACTCTTTGCATTGGTAATTCATTACCGTGAAAGGTTCCCCAGTAATTGTTTTTAAATCTGTAAACGTGACCAAGCAACATTTATATATCCAGTGATTAAATGCATGCAAGAGAGTTTTTGAAAATACAAGTATTGGCTATCTGTTGATTGGAATTCCGTACAGGTAGGTTAAAAGCTATGTTTTATGCAGTCGCTTGAGTCCATGCTTTGATTTGTTTCCCTTTGCTTGTTGATTTGATTGAATGAGCTGTGGACTGTGGAGTTGTGTTCTCTTCCTTGGCAAAATGAAGGAATCAAAGTGGAGACAGAAAAATATGGAATTTGAATTAAAACCCCACGTGAGATGAAAAGTAAGAAAAGTCATTCTTGGAAAAGCATATTATCTGTGCTGAATGATTTGAAGAACAAGATAGTGATGGCATGGTACACACGACCAGTAAATAAATGGCCTGTAGGTCGTCATAGATATTCACTTTGTTCGATTGTGTTGGAGGTGAATAATAAAAGGAGTTTGGTTGATACGACGTATCTCCGTGCTAGTGGATGCTTCCACTTCCACGGCACTACACTACACACTACACTACACTGCACTGCACTGCACTGCACAGGACAACACCGTGTGGAATCAGGGTATGGATCGTGAAGTAGCAGAGCCATGTTCGATCGTTCTATGTGTGGTACCTACCTACCTATGCTAGTAGGATTCGACTTGAAGGTGGACTATTGCATTTACATAAGATTTTACGAGTGCTGGGGTAGTAGAAAAAATGGCAGTTGGATTCGTAGCTCGAGATACTCTGAGTATTAAGTCTAGGAAAACACGCTTTAATTGTGGAAAGATGTAGCGAAGAATGAAATTATTACGTCCCTTTTATCCGAATTAGAGATTAAAAAGTTGTAGAAACAAGGGCTGGAACTAAGTACGGTAGAGTAGAGTAGGAGAATGTTTTAGTGGAGGAGAGATAGTCGAGGAAGATTTCAAGAGCCTGTTTGATAAATATTGGATACGTAGACTCTTCCCGTTCTGGTTACTTACCTACATGAGACCTCATAGGTGTGCTTGACTGTATCGCTTTCCTTTGCACTCACTGGACTGAGCTTCTGGTGAGCATCCTAAATATACTTTATATATTTGGCCATGCATAGAATTGGAAGAGATTGAATGAGGAATGGGCATCCTCACAGGGTAAAGTCGTATTAGGCAGGCCGTCAGTTGAGATAAAATGGATGAGGGCACTAAATTACAGTACAATGGCTAATTTCTTGAACTGAAATGAACAGACTGGATGAGCCGGTTTGCACCTTCACTTCCACTTCTTTGTGCAGTGTCTTAGGTATCTTTGCCTAAAAACTAAAGTGAATTCAGACAGGCAGTGTGGCTAGGATTAAGAACAGTCGAGTCAGATATTCTATATTCTAGATTCTCCACCGTCTCTTTGTATTCCAATCATTCAATACTCCATGTCCAGCCAACCGGACAGTGGTGCATGTCCCCACAAATTCACTGTATACATGTACATACAAATATATAC
>JAAXYX010003405.1:0-14522 GCA_036851915.1 Ptenothrix huangshanensis | reverse complement strand
TACAATAGGTCGGTTTAGTCGTTGGCTCTCGTTGCCCTGCAAAGATATTAAATTGTACAGCAGTTGTCAATGGTTACTTCTAGCTCTGGATATGGTTCTGTCCAAAGGATGATTCAACACCATCATTATGACCAGACCTTACTAGCTCAGCTGGAACATGCATAGGCGCTATCCTCGGCTTTGCACAACTTCCACTTGAGAGCCAGGCCAGAGCCAATAACGACAGTAGTAGTGGAAGAAGCAGCATCACGTGGCGAGTAAAGGACTCTAGTATCGCCACATGTAGGGACAAGTACACAAAGGCTGAAATGAAAGTACAGAAAGCTTTGATACTTATGAGCCCGATTTTGATTGTTACATGTGATATCAGCAGCACATAGACAAGTGTCTACTCCATAATATTACCTACACATATGAAGGCACTCCAGCATAATGCACATATAATTATATCCCTACACCAAAACCTGTACCAGAACCAGACCCAGAGCCAGATCTAAACTCAAGCCAGAATGGGAATGTAAAGATGTGCAGATGCAGATGCAGATACATGAAAAACCATATGACACGATAACAGCACGGGCTCAGTACTATGGACAAGATTCGTTCTATCTATCACTCTCGCGAAAAAAAACTGAGAAGAGAAAAGAGAAGCCAGAGATTTCGCTCGATTCACAAATCCGTAAAAAATCTGGAGAGCTCTTGAAACACAACAGACTCTGTTCTCCAGACGCACTACACTGTATAAGCCTCTGTCTGTCTCTCTGCCTGCCTACCATGCTCTGCTGTGCAGTCAGTACTGTGGTTTCTACCTTCCAGAACTCAAGCAAATCTAAATCCAAAATCCAATCCAATTCAATGCCATGCCATGCCATGCAATGCAATGTAATGCCATGCTAAAATGAAAGAGGAGGAGGGGAAGGCAGCCGAGGATGAGGATGGGGAAGGAGTAGTGAAGCGATGACGACTACAAGTAGAAGAGAACGTCGGATTGGGAATTCTCCATGTCTTTCTGTGTACTGCATCATTAAGCCAAATCAGGGAGTTAGAGCACAACTCTGCTCAAGTGGAGACACACACATCATAATTATTCCGGTCACAATTTTATAAATTGCTTCAACTCTCTCTCTCTCTCTCTCTTCCTTCAAGTTCTTTCTTCCCGGTCCTCCTAGCTCATAGTTATATACCCACGCACAAATTCTCAGCTTTAACTCTCAATCAATAAGTATCTGGTAACTACACATATATACATAGAACCCCAATCCAGTGCACAACCACCCTCACATTCAATGCTTTTTAACACGATTCAAATCCTACGAGTCTGCTTTATCTTTGGATGCAACCGTTATCTAGAGTCCTTCATCGATAGATATGCAGTATATATGTAAAGGAGCAGAGTTAAATCTATTGCTATATGTGCATGAAGTGGAATGGTATATGCAGGCACTCATACTCTGATTTGAGATCTATGTATACACCCAGATCCATTCAGTGCATTCCGTCTCCATCCGTTGATTCGGTTTTCATGATGTGCGTACGTAGGTACTTGCGAACATTCAAAGATCAAATTCTGGTCATTTTCCAAGCCGTAACTAGACTCATACGGGGCAAAAGAGAGAGCGAGAGGACTACAGGGAAATTCAAGTTCAAATATACACTGTCAGATGTGAAGGCTTGAAGCAGAAGGAACAATACTTAATGAAGATATTAAGCTTCTAATAGAACGTCCAATTTGATAGAAAGCAATTTGATCTCATCCACTACAAGGCTATGCTATGTTATGCAATGCTCTGCCATCCCAAACCATACCATAGCAGACCATGTACATTTCACATTTCACTACTACTAAATCCATTCAGTCTTACGTGTAAGTACCTAAATCTTTCAGATATTGAATTCATGGTCGACCTTCCCCTTTATGAGAAATTTCAAGTCTGGGAGGAGGATGTATGATAATCAACTATGTAACGCTGAATTGAACCAAGGGATCTTTACTCTCTTCATACTCGACTCTTTACTCTTTCGATGGCATCTCTCTGGCCCAGGCCTGGCATTCTGAGCAACAAAACTCATCTTGAATTTTAAGTAGCCCGCAAAGCTACGCTAAGCAATGCAAGGCTAGACCCGGCCAGGCTAGACCAGACCAGGCCAGGCAAGGGAAGGCAGGGTAATGCCCAAGCAAGGCAACATATATGCATGGGAATCATCATGGAAGCTAACTGCCTTTGCATAATATTATATAGTAATAGTGGGTACTATCTGTATGCATCAGATATGAAATCCGGATTGCAATCAAATAAACTAACCAAGGCCAGGTTCAGCAGCAAAGGAACCATAGAATCAAATGGTGACAATAACGATAAATTTGATAAAAGGATAAAACCCCTGAGCCTTTGCTGGCCAAATTGAATAGAAGCTGCTTACACACTCGAGCATCGTACGCATTTCTAACAGAATAAAAGTTGAGGTCCTCCTCACTCCTTTCTATATACTACTGTGATAACAGCAGCAGTCAGAGTTCCATCGGTGTCAGTCTATCCACGATCATAAAGACAAGATGTGTTTAATTACATACATAGGTACATATGGAGCTCAGTGGGGCCAGGAGCATATAAATTAATTATTTGTTATTTGATTGTAATGGAGATGGGAATAATAATAAAATGATAGGATTAAAAATGAGACACAAAAGCATTTGTAGTTTTTCAATTTCTAATTTACTCATGGCCATGACTATGAATCCCTTCTCGCTCATTCCGTCTTCCTCCTCCTGTCCTTATCGTTATGTACCTCTCGCACGTAATTTTCTCCTTTCTCTGATTTCATTCAAGTGTTGGTTCTAATCCCTACGATTCGTAATCGAAGTGCATCGCTCGAGTTCACTCCACTTGTCAAGTCAGCTTTGGTCCATGAGTAGTAAACAGCAAATTCCCATTTTCTACCCCCTCCAGCTCAATCTCGCTGAGAGAAATTGCATATGGTGCTCCTCAAAGGTCGCTCAGACCAACTTCCCCCCAGCACTGTATATACACGATCATACACACGTATCAACCCACTACTTTCTACTATTTCTCCATTTCCTATCATTTATAGACCAACATGACCAAGACCAAGACCACGACCGATACCAAGACCAATACCAAGGTACGCTTCCAAACTCACAACACAACTACAGGCTATATGACATTCACACAAGTGAAATTGTGTACATGTGCTCAGCTATATAACAGATGGAAAAACGCCTACCTAGACTAGGCTACAGTGTAATGTAGCCATAGATTCGGAATGGACATGAACATAATAATGCGAACTGCCTAGCAGCTAACTCACTATTGTGGGAAGTTAGATTCGTTCTTCGTTGACGCTGTCGTTCATTTCAATTCCACTGTGTTAAACGAAACGATACAAGTAATAGTCAGGGAGATATATATAAACACGACACCGACATAGACCTATAGACTAATCCAAGCTACACATTTTCAAGATTTTGGGAGGCCCATGAGGCAATCTGTCCATCAGTGGACAACAAATAGTATCGGACAATAAGTCAAAGCGTGCACAATAACTCCCATTATAAGCTCATACTTCATACAATCTCATTCCATCGGACCCCACACATAAGATATTTATCACACAAAACATTGTCTGGCCGTTTCCTTCACTATGCAATACAACCACACACCAATCCAATGAAATGCAATGCACTGCAATACAATATACAATGTACTGAACTGTACTCCATATTCCTATTATTGCTAAACCAAGCCTTCACTCACACACTGCCAAACCAGGGCAGGACAGGACAGGACATGACATGGAAAGGAATTGCATGGCGTGGCATGGCATGGCGTTGCTCTAAGCCTCGAATCTTGACTAGGAGATGATGAGAATTTTGGCACTAGAGATACAATATTACCCACAAAAATTCAATACGAACATACCCAGGACCTGAGCAAGGCATCCAATAGGAATTTACTGCTCTTGTATCGTATCTATCTTTTCGTTTTTACTGCTGCACCGACCGTGCCTTATGACTATTACGAATCGAGAAAAATATAGCAAAAGGGGAATAAAGGTAGATGAGAAACCTTATCCTGGAGCTAAACGCACAAAGTACAAAGCTCAGAGGACCGACCACCAGGAAAAGGAACGACGCGGAGGAGGAACCTATCCGTGCCGTACATTCAGGAAAGTCCTTCGTATATTTTATAATCCGTCTCAAGCGACACGAAAAGTCAATTTTTCGTTACAACACACACAAGCAGTTTTTTCTTCTTCCTATTCCTTGCGGTTAGCCTGACATTTTTGCGGTTTTCTTATTCGACTTGAGCCTTCAAGCTGTTCCATGGTCGTTTCTCCATTCCATTTCATTCTTTTACTCCAAATACAAATTCTTCTCAATGGATACATGCCTACCTAGGGATGAAATGCAATGCAATACGAGGCGATGCGACTCTGAGACACATGCAAGGGAGCAAGGAGAATGGCCAACGCCACCAGAGATCTTGCTTTACTTAGCTTCAGCTAGCCAGAACGAGAGTAGCTGGAGTTGAAGTTGAAGTGACTGCCAGTAGCAGTAATTTTTATGTGCAAGAAAAACTCGTCATGTCCTCCAAACGCAAACCCTAGCCGAAGACCAAGTCCAAGTCCAAACACTGCTTCCACATCCATAGGAGCGACGCTTGGCATGACTGTGCAGTCGGCAGTCGGTAGTGGATGTGGAAGTGGTAGTTGGTAGACGGTTTGGTTATTCGGTTCGAAGAACGTGTATTTTTGATATTGGACTTTGGGGAGAGGAAAGATAGAGAGAGAGAGAGAAGGAAGGACTATTGCAAATGGGCCTACTGGGACTCACTTGTACTTCCACTTCTCCCCAAGACTGGCAACCGAATCACATACCAACTATCATACCATGCAGTGCTATCCAAACCATGGCATTACCAACTCCATCCACCCGCAGTTGTGTGAGCATCCAAAAATCCACAGCCACAGAGTGAAGAAGGAATATGGGGACCCTTCCCAAGTCAGTCAGTAACCTATCAGTCCATCATAGAACCGAGACGGAGAAGCAATGTACACGTTATAGATATCAACTGTGGCTGCTTCTACCACACGAAGGCACAGCCCTCCTGACTCTTGATTCAGGACGAGACGATGAAACCACTATTACCGTACCGTACCGAACACCACCACCACGATCGCTTCCTTCTCACTCTCACTCTCCCCTCATCATTATTTATGTCATTTCTCCTCCAGCCCATTCATCTCATTCCGTGAATGATCTTTGAGGAACAAAGTCTGCATTCTAAAAGTCCTCACCAACTATAGCCACCTACCTTTATTGCATGCAGATAACCGACACGGATGCCAGAAAAAATTGGGCACGGACACTTTGTTCTTCCATACGCAAGACAAACGCTTCATCATTCAATGACAATCTTGCTGACACCTCGACTTTCTCAGCCCAATAAAATTCTTATATCAAACCACCCAAGTCCAAGCCCACGACCATCTTGTATATAAAAGGTATATAGTTGTGGCCATACTACCCACTATTAAACTACTCTACGTTTCCACCGCTCCAGTTTTTCAAGAGTGTCTTACGCCACGGCGGTGTTCCAGTCCAAGCTCTTGTTCCAGCTTCAAACATTTCAGCTTTCAGCTTTTCATGGAACAGAGGAAGATTCAAACGTCTGGAACTGCTAAAAACTTTTACCAAACCGATTTTCACTCGAGAAAAAACTATTCCTAGAAACTACCTCTAGGTACGAAGCTCTCCACCTACTCCGTACTACAGAGACAGACTACACAGAGACACTGAACATTAATGTAAAATGTAACAAGGCGAAATCACCGGATCCAATCCAAAAATCCAATGGCCATTACAGTTCGAAATTCTAAATCTACAGTCAGATGCCCACGGACTTTAACTTTAGTCGTCCTCTCCCCGTTCTCGTCCTCGACCATAACTTCTGGTTGGGGTGAACTGCACAGTAATTTATAAGTGATTCATTACACAAGCCCGGCATCTATTTTGCAAGCACATAAACTTACTCCCAAGGGACTCACACACTCTTTCACTCGCTCTCTCTCTCTCTCTCTCTCTCTCTCTCGCCTTCTTTCTCTCTCTCATTCTCCCACAGAAATTTCAAACAATAGAATCCCTAAATAATATATGACAACTGCAACGTTGTGTAGTGTAGCTACTGAATGTTGTATGAGTCTATGTACATCCGTCCACCTTTGCAAAATATCAGCGACGAAAACGATTGATGATAACAGCAGTTCGATACAACACTTATGATAAGGTACCTGGCCATATATCTGCCCCGGCATTGAAGCATGAGACACGTACATATTTCCCAAGGAATTTTTATGCAAACGTTATGTCATCGTTAGTTGTTCGAAAGGCCGTCAAGGACATAAAGCCACATAACGAACTTTTAACTAGCTACCCCCAGGGGACTTCATACGTGGACTTGCATAAGCCAAAACATACAATAAATATATAAATACACATTTCCTTCCCCTCCCGATACGATACTACCAATTTGAACCTACCAAACGACCTTTCCATGCCATCCACCAACGCCAAGTAAAAACTAACTTTCAACTTCAAGTCGCTCACTCAGCCCGTTTCACAGAAACTGAAATATGTATCCTCACCCTGACACTCTGACTCTCCTCAAATAAAAAGAAATATCTGAGAGCATAACACAGAAAACCATTCACCGTTCACACTCAACACATACGAATCTAATAACAATACCATCTAACATCACGACGATAGTACACATACACTAGCGTGTTTATGTTAAGTTAAGGCAGGTACACTCTAATTCAACAGCGAGGTAATGGTCATTTGGGAATGGCCTGGTCATATTTTGTACCCTTCTGTAATTTACCATGCAATATAATATCCTCTTGCAATCCTTACCCGGAATTTCCTGGAACACTCTACATAATATGGGAAATAAACCTGGAATGGACTAGAGCTGCAACAGCCCATAATGGCCATGTTTCCCTTCTTTCTCGGCTCTACTTTCTCATCCAATCAAATATTGTAGCAACAGTGTATGTATAGTACAGTGTCACACAATATTTCACAGTCGTAAATATCGCACAGGTTCAAATAATTGAGAGTTGAGACGTCGGTGAAAACTCCTTTATCAACGCTTTGGACTCTTGAGCACAGCACACTTCTCCTGGAGCTACTCTTACTTCTCCTAATTGCTAGATTCAGGTAGCTGCTCATATCTTACCACAAATACATAGGTACACATCTACTCACATTTCCCTACCTTAGCATGAGCAAGATAAGATTGTGTTTAACCATAAATTCCCCTTATGCATGTGTGAAAGTTCTTTTCAATCCATACATCACGCATTACCTTCAGCTACATATTTCTAAGACTCAAAGGAAGGTGAGAGCCCAAGTCAAGTCAAAGCAAAAGCCCGAGTCCAAACGCAAACCAACTCAGCAAAACTATTGGGAAGGAAAAACGAGATAAAATCCTATTCCTATAGGATATGACAAGTTGAGCATAAAAAGTGTCCATGTCTAGCAGGATACAGTATCTAGGTCTCCACCTTCTCCTCATATATGAAACAGATAAGTAGTACGGACTCCTAGAACAAACTCCCAAGATGTACATATCCTACCTTATTACACTATCCTATCCTATCAGACCCTACCCTACCCTACCCCATGCACCAACCATAGATAGGCCCAAGTTGGAGTTCACATTTCAGTTTTCACCCAACTTGGTGCTTTCACCTTTGAAGAACTTCCCAAAAAACATTGATAATGCATGCACGCAGTTCCTATCCCCACCAGAATCAGTCTCACTCGCACCAAACCGACTTTCCTGCCTAGTAATACCAAGCCAGACCTAGCCACTGCTCCTGCCTACACTTTCACTCTTTCAAGATTTTCCAAGATCCAAGATGTGAAAGAAAATAGGAAACTCTCCTCTCGCTTTTCTCTATGAATATAAAGTTTTTCAAAAAAAACTCCTTGCCACTTTTTCTCATACATTTCACCCACTTAGGCAAAATGTGAATGTGAATACCTGTCTCTGTTCCACCGTGCTTTTTTGTATACCTACGCTCCTTACTTACACCTACCACCTCAGCTTCCGCAAAAAGCCTTCTGGCCATTCCTAACGAATGTATCAAGTAAAGTAGAATACCATAGACAGAATATATCACTTAAATATAGTTCCACACATACTATGATAAAAGTCTGGATGTATGTGTGAATTTTTGTAAATATGCCAAGTCATTCTTGTAATAGCTTTGGATATAAAAATGTTCCTATTACACTTCCGCTCCTAAAATATTACTACTTATGAACCTACATACACGGACCCTGAAATGGAGCTGAGTTGAGTTGAGCTGAGTTACGTTGAGCTCTGAGTTCTGTTCTGAGTTGACTTGAGTTTATGACCAGACCTCTTAACAGAATAATATATTTTTTATAATGTCATGTTAAACTAAAACTAAAAGGGAGGTGAAGTAAATAAGATCATTAAATGTGGAACACACGCTTCATATTACTTATAAGAGTAGTTTTTCCTTTTACTCACTCCTATGCCCAAGTGGCAGTCGTAGTAAGTTGTAAGTCTTTTAGTAGTAAATAAGATGCCTTTCGGGACACACTCGTTCACAATTAAAAATTCACCGAGAACCAAAAGACGAAAAGTAAAAGAGCAGGTCTAGGTCCATAGGTCCATGCCCAAGACGAGGACCAGACCAGATCCAGCATTTCACGACGCTTCATTTTCATTTTCGTTGCCAATGACTCTAACTATTACTTTATGGTCTTTACTTCATCCCGAGCAAGTGAACAAGCCTGTTACTTAAAATAAAAGCAAGGCAAATTTACACAGGAAGCGAGCTCACTCAATGTTATGGCCAAATGTGCTAACAATTATATGTAGTGTAGAAAAGTAAAGTAGGTAGTCATGTTGACATGAAACAATAATAGGACCATGAGCGGATACGACTTTGTAAAAGATGTATTATACAGACGTTGAGTCGGGACGAGTGCCACTGCCACTATCATACATATAACATAATGCAAGCCAACCACATTTTCCCTTTCTATACATACTTTATTATACACACTACCATGTTATGTATGTATATATTCTCTAAAGGCTTAGCTAGATAAATACTTGTGTTCTGCGCACCTTCATTTATTATGATTCTTCTCCCAGGAACGAGAAAAGAGGAAGAACAAGAAAAGAGAATTCACTTGTTTTATCTTCGTGCCGTGACTAACATTTTATATGTAAGTTTCAAGAAAGCAGCAAATCAACTAGGTACAACTACAACTACACGACTAGGGCTTTATTTCGCAAAAAATACTACGGGCTTAGAGTTATCCAACATTTATCATTCTCATTCTCACCCAGAGCTACATCAACATCCACATCCTCATCGGCATCACATGGATCCGGTAGGACTAGAAAACAGATGTAGCAGAATTCAACTTACTTTAGGTAAGTGCACAGTAGGCAATAGGCAATAATCCAATACACTGCAGTATGTAGCATGTAAAGCACTAACTGCTACCATTAACAGATCTATTCTCTCCTGCCCTGACTTGACTTGGATTGACTTGGCTTGACTTGACTTGACTTGATCGTCATTAGATTATTGATACTGACTGAATGTAGCAAGGAAATGACTGCCATGATGACAAGCATTGAATTTGAATTAACAACTAAACGAGAAGGAGACAGAAAAGGAAAACAAGCTTGGAGGAAATTTGATACGATTTGGTGAATAATATTACGATGCCACAAGCGGTATGAATTCGATAAGGATTCATAATATAAGTCCCTGAATAATAATTACGATTCATCAACTAACGTGCTGATATTGTGAAATGAGCGTAATCATCTAGACTCGAATTCCATTTCCAATTCTCGTTTGTGTGCATTAGCCTCCGAACATTAGAACACTAAAACTTTCTAACACATCAACGACAATCCAATCACACAAACTTCCATCTAATCCAATCCAATCCAATGCAATCTAATCCAGTCCGAACCGAAGCATTCTACTGACGTACATGAGATGGGCGAGTCAACTAAGTTAAAGGGATCATGAGCAAGCCTACTCTTTGATTTTAATATATTTATTTATGCACACCAAACGACATTCGACAAGTCCACTGGATTTCAAGAAGCTAAATAATTATTCTAATCCTCAAATGACAGCGACAGCTACATATAACACCAACTTGTCACAGTCATTTCTCAGAAAAAACTGATGAATGGAATAACAATGTACGTGATACTCATTTTTCCTAGCACCCTAAGTCATAATATTCTTGTGTCTTGAATTTCACACCTAGACTATTAATTAGATTAAGTTTTGGTTAGTTTTGTGTCATCATTCCTTGGTATAATATTATTCAGAGCAGCGCAGTGTTTGAACAAGAAATTATTTTTCCTCAAAGTTACATCATCATCACCATCGTCATTAATTTTCCATCTCAAATTCATCAAATTATATCACAAGACCACAACACAAGACTGAGCAAAAGAGGATGCCCGCTGCCGCCGCAGAAATTAAATACGGGTTAACTTGAGGCTGACGGTGTTCTACACTCTAAATGCATTACGCTATCGTTATCATAATAATATGCATCACGTTCGACTGCACAGCGCGACCAGATGTAACTGCTAAATCACTCTGACAAGCGCCCCTATATAAGTACGTAGTCTCCCTATTTTCGCTCGGTCAACCTTTACTCAGTATAAATGGTAATGACAAAACCAGCCTCTGGTGTCATACAAATCTTCTTGTCACTCAACCCAATCATATTATTATTTAGTCAACCATTTGTTTACACAGACGTCATACCAGAACGATCAGATAGCTTTTCCTTAAGCCAATCTAGGAAACCATGAACAGATGAAAAGTGTGACATACAACGTTCAACTTTGGGCTACTTGCTCTAAGAGATAAAGGTCCCATCCCCATTCCCAAACTAGCGATAACATACTAACGACAAGTTACCATATTTACCATACCATTGCGCAATTGGATTCTCCGGGAATATGCTTGTGGCTATGATTTAACATCCTAATATAATTACGTCCTTATTATGTTTCTAACAGCAAGAGTATTCTGTACCTATACCTATATAATAAGGGAGAAGCCGACACACAGGGTCGCATAATTATTCTTAATTTAAAAATATCCAAGAATTATCTGGAAGGATAAGGAGAGTCATCCATTTCGATTCTGACGTGATACTCATGATTTCCACGGTATCCTCAAGCGAAACCAAGACCAAGCCAAAGCGCTCAAGCCACATAGGCATAATAAAATGAAGAGCAAAAAAATGTGCGGTTTCCGTCTTAGTAGGAAAAAATGGTGTAATATATAATATTATCAGACTTCTATCGCATATATCATCATCATCCTAATGAAAACTTTGGTCGTAGATCAAGAGAACCTGATGAAAAACTAACTTTTAACCCTATAGCGCTTAGTTTTTCACGGTTTTCATCACACCACAAGCCAGGAGCCTTGGCTGGAATTGTAGAAGCAGAAGCGGCATCGGCAATAGTAATCGTCGTTGTACCTAGTAGAAGCTTTCACCCTTACCTAAACCAAAGGCAACCAAGGCGAAGGACCCAAGGAGAGACAAAACATGAACATGATCCAGACAAGTCAACCAGGAGAGAATTTTCCCCTGTAACTCTTGTCTTACTCCCGGTCTCCCCCTTCACCGCTTCTGTTTTCCATATCTAATATGACTCTGTATTTGTTCTTCCGTACATTCGCCCTTAATTTATGGCGTCAGCTATCACTACTGCTTACACTATCACTTATATTCCGGTACATACTTGATGGCTGATAGTAGATAGTATTGATATAGAGAATCTCTCTCCTTTATCTTTCTCTCCTCATGACAGATAGAACTTATTTCTCTATATCTGTTCACAGCCAGACCTACATCAGAAGAATCGATAAGCCTAGAATATGTATAGACCTGTGTATGCGGGTACTCCTAAGTCTCGTACCTGTACCTATACATGTGTAATCCACGTAATGTTTGCCGAGATGAGTAAAGTTGATTTTATACAGAGGAGAGCATCCGAACATGAAAGAGATTTGGATTTTCACCAGAAAAGAATCGTGTCCAATACACACACATACAGATCTCCTCGGTACCGTTGAGTAGAACGTTACTCAGATGGTCTGGGAGAAGCAGACACACAGACACAGACACGCATTCACATATCAAAGTATCCATTATCCCAGCTGCCATCCATAATATCAGATGAGATCCAATCAACAAATCAAACACGGCACCTCGCACTCCCCAACTCAAAGATGTGGATCTCTAATCCAACCTTCTCTCATCATCATCCCATCCCTGCCTTAACGTGAGTTTACCATCAGTAGAATTTCGAGAATCACTACCAACCATCAACATCAACCAACGCCAAAAAGGCGCAGGCAGAGAGAATAGTCAACTAAATCCATCCACTGAATACCACAAGCCAATTTGTAATTCAATTCATTCTTTTCAGTCTCGTCATTCAACTATGTATACTATGTATGCCACTTTAGTCAGTCCAGTAGGTAGGAAAGGAGGTAGGTAAGAAGGTAGGTAGACAGGTACTTACCAAATGTGTACACAGGGACGAGTAACTACCACTACCACCACCGCCAACATTCCTCCATAGAGCTCACAAGAGTCGAGAGGAGCACGACCTTCTTTACAAAGTCTTTTTACATTATTATTGCATTTATATAGGACACACACACACACAAGCACACATGTAAAACTACGCACAAACTACAAACTACTAGCGACAAGTTAGATTAGATACACCAAATAAAATACCGAATCAAATCTCTTGACTCTCTACGTCTCCCTTTCTTTCTCTCTCTCACACACACATTCTCTCCCTTCATTTACTCTTCATCTCTTTCAAGTTCTGCGCCTTGTTGTGACTTTCATGTTGTAAAACTCTAATGTCGCTGTCCCAACCCCGTACAGCATACACTTAAAGCAAGCACTTATACAAAAATCTACAGAACCAGAACCATCCACTGCAAAACAAACGAAACAACACTCGTATGTACACCTTTAGCTCGCTTGTCTGTGGAGCAGTCGTCGTGACATACCCAAAGTATATGTAAATTCTGAATGTCTACCTACAGTCATCCAAGACCAAGACCAAGACCAATACCGAGAGACAGAACCGAGAGCTGAGAGCACCGGCAAACATGAACATGACTACGCAAGTGAGACAGAGAGGAACGACGTTCAAGTACGCTCCACATCTAGCAACAAGACTGGAAGGAGACTAACTGAATGAGAAAGGACTTAATATTAATTGCATTGTGCTCATGCATTTGAATGTTGTTTCCTATTTCAGCTTTTAAACTCCATGCCTCATAGAATTTCTTTTCGACGTGCTCTCCATTCCAATTACCCACGTGCCTTCCCCACTCTCAAGACGACCCCAGTACTGTGCAGGGCACTACACCATACCATACCATACCATGCCATACCATACGACCATACCACACCACACCACAGTACAGTTAAGAACAAGTACAACGTCCTTCTCGAGCAACTCATGTGCATACCGATAATTCTTTTACACAAGTTCTAAGCGAACCTAAGAGAGTGCCACAATCCTTTCACCTATTAAACTTCCTACTTTTTCCACACCATAGTTTCCCGTTCCAAATAAACCTTGTTAATATCAAAGAAAATCATGTAGACTGGTTGGCACATTCACCTACGAACAATTTTTCTCCAACTTTTAAGAGCCTCGCCGCACCTTCCTTCTTGTACCTGCACCAAAAATCCAACGCCCACTTCAAATACATTGTACGAAGTACAACCTATAGACAAAGTCAGACAAATTTAATGCCATGCAAACGCAAAGCAAGAGCAGAAAAAATGCCAACTCAAGTAAAGTAGAAAGCCACCGTGTGACTATGATGTACGGACCAAATCTAATTCCTGATTGTAGATGTAGACCTTCAACCTACTACGCAAAACTGTACAAGGTATATACAACCACCAGGATATACACGAATAAGTCCATGTCGACAAAAAAATCCATGGGACTAAAACATTAAAGTTGGAAAAGGAAACCCCGTCAAATCGATAAAAATTAGGTGTGAGGTGTTGCTCTAATACATACCTATTACCTTGACAGAAGTAGGTATACACTTCTTACCTTCTCAACTCTAACCAGAGACCTTACAACGGCACAGGAGAAACACTACCAGAACTAAACCACTACCAAGACCACCACCAGCAAGCATCAGTGAAACAACCAAGGCTAACATGAGCAGTTTTTAACATGTACAGTTGGTAGCCACAGTACAATACCTTACGGAATTAAAGTTGGTACCTAGGTATGCACATATACATAGATACATACTAATACTATGCTAACACTTTCGGCTCAAAAGCTGTTGCCCGAAGCTTCCTGTCCTGGCCACTGCCACCGAATCATTCTTCTCGAGCC